>JZKD02S1250247.1:790696-806350 GCA_000966675.3 Picea glauca
CACACACACACACACACACACACATATATATATCACAATCATTCATGTGCACTTACTTCTGTGCACTCAACATTGTGGAATATGTGCACCCTCCCTTCATGCACAATCCACACACACTAGCTCAGATATGCGCAACATTATGGAATGTGCACACCTTTGCTTTAAAAACTAGCCTCACGCACTCTACAGGTGTGCATATTACAAAAAAATGGTATTACAGCTCACCATCCTATATGGAAATTACATTGACACTTGTTTCCAACGGCTCACGAGCCTATATGGATCATTACACTGTGAACTTCTCATGGGGTTCGAATTAGGGACATTACAAAGGAAAATGGGTTTTTCCCATAGTAGTTGATATGGATTTTATGAGCAAAATGAAATGAATACAGATTATTAAAATATGCTTAACACAAAAAAACATAGATATAGTAAAACTGGATTTCTATTCAATAAGGAAATAAGCTGAAACTGTAAAATGTAGCGGAAAACAAGCTTGTTGGAATGGTAGCGGCTTATCTCTGAGAAGAGATGTGACGGTTGCACTCATTCGAAAGAAGATGATTAAAATGAGGCTCTGAAGGCCTTTTTACAATAAACAGGAATGTCAAAAACCCTAGACATCCAAAAACCTAACCCTAGGAGACGAAGCGCCAAAAGTCATGTGGGCCCCGTTTGGGTAAGTTAGTACATCAAATTCTTAGGGTCGTAACTTTTGCATACGATCTCTGTTTTAGGCGCACGATATCTCATTGGAAAGGTCTATCCGAGGACTACACAATTTTCTGCAATCTAACAAAGGTAATTTCATACTGTGGCAAGCCCTAAAAACGATGTTTATGGCCTCAAAATGGCCCCGTAAGTTAGGGACCTGAAAACTAGGAAAAAAACTACCAAAATGAACCATTTGGAATAGGTGGGAGGCCATTGAAATCCATCTGGATCAATCTCCCCCCTTAGGAAGCAATGGTCTCCATTGCGTTGAGTTCCCCCATCCTATGAGGAAATTTCTGTTGAATTTGGCCTTGGGTGAGCCACTTGCCTTGGTGCAGGAGCTGCCCTGCTTTGACAACTCGATAAAGTTGGATCCTTTGTTGTCGAGTGCCCTTGATCTGTGTGTCCACAATCTGATCATCAGATGCCTGTTACATGCAGGCGGGGTTGAGCTATGTTGGTGTCAACTGCTATACTATCTCTGAGGTGTCCAATAATGGTGGGAAATATGGTCAAAGGAGAGCCACGTTGAAGATTGGGTATAGGCCAAGAAAAGGGGGAATGTTGAGCGCAAAATAATTTTCACCCACAACATTTGTGATGGTGTATGGCCCATACAAGAGTGGGTGAAACTTCTAATGAGGCCCTATAAGGCGTTATTTCTGCAAGTGCAACCAAAATTTTCCACCCATCTGAAACTTATGTGGCACCTGGTGTTGATCATGGCACTGCTTGTACTTGGCATTGGACTTCTGTAAAATATCCTACACCTATTAGAAGATGTGTTGGATCTACTCAATGAACCGGGTGGCTTTGTCATCTTTTGGTGGAGCAGGGGATGAGTCGGTCGAGGTGGTCGCCAGGGGTAGTGCAACATCCATGGGGTCCAATGGTTGGAATCCCAAACCCACCTGAAAGGGGTTGTGGCCAGTTGAGCTATGCAAGGCTCATTTGTAGCTATCCTAGACATAGGGAAGACTCTCATCCCATGTGCGGGGGTGCTTGGAATTGTAAATGCGCAGGATATGTACGATCATCCGATTGACGACCTCAATTTAGCCATCTGTCTGGGGGTGGAAGGCAATGGATTTGGTGAGCTTGGTATCCAGCAGTGACTAGAGGCTCGACCAGAATGTGTTGAGGAACTGACTGTCCCTATCTGAGACAATGGTTTGTGGGATCCCAAAGTGTACCCAGATGTGTTTAAAGAATATCTTGGCAGTGGCCTCTACAATGATGCTCTTCTTGTAGGCGGCCAGAATTGCCATCTTGGAAAAGCGATCAACACCACAAAAACACAGACATTGCCCCTCTTGGTGGACGGGAGGCCTGACATGTAGTCCATTGATATGGATTCCCACTGCTTGTCAAGAGTAGGCAGAGGAGTGTACAGGCCTTGTTTCTCAGTGGTCAGTTTGGCAATAGCGCAGGTAGTGCAGGACCTGATATGCTTGTCAACATCTTGTCAAAGTTTCGGCCAATAGAAATGTTTTTGCAACACTGCCACTGTATTTTCAATGCCAAAGTGTCCTGCCACCCGACTATAGTGAGCTTCCCAAATCAGCTTTGCGCGCTCACTTGATGGAAGACAAAGATGGACCAAACGGCACAACAACCCATCCTAAAGATGGAAATTAGCGACCACTGACTTTGCTCCCAACATTTGGTATGTGGTGGAGAAGTCAAGATCTGTCTCATAGAGGTGGAGCCATCTGGAGGTCTCATGGCCACAAGAGTCTAGCATCGTGGTGAGTGCCACGACTGGAAGTCGGCTGAGGCATTCAACAACTCGGTTGGTACTTCATGTTTTATAATTGATGTTGAGGTGGAACTTTTGTAAGTAAGTATGTGGACCACTTCTGATGGTGGTAATTCTGCAATTTGACTTAGGTCTGCATGAATTGTAGTGGCTTGTGATCAGTGTGGATGACTGTCTCCTACCCCAAAATGTAATGTCTCCACTGGCGGCAAGCTTGCACAATGAAGTACATTTCTTTGTCATAAGTAGGGTACTTACAGACAACATCTGATAGTGTCTCACTATGATACGCCGCGGGGTGGTCGTGTTGAGTGAGAATGACACCCACAGCATAGTCTGAAGCATCTGTCTCGATCTCAAAGGGATGTTGCAAGTTCAGTAATGAAAGTAATGGGTATGAGCACAAAAGCTACTTCAAGTCATCGAAGGCTTGTTGTTGGAAATGCCCCACACAAATTTTCCCTTACCACCACCCCTGATTACTTGGCTGAGGGCCCATGCGATATGAGAGAATCCCAACACAAACCTGTGATAGAAATTGGTGAGGCCCAAGAAGCTCTGAAGCTCAGTGAGTGTGGTTGGGGTTGTCCAATCACAGATGACCTAGATCTTGGCTGGATCCACATGCACACCATGTTGATCAACAATGTAGCCTAAGTAATGGACCCTGTCCATGTCAAAGGATCATTTTTCCATTTTTTCATATAGTTTATGATGTCGCAGGGTGTGCAGAACCTGTTGAATATGTTGCAAGTGTTCCACCCAAGTCTTGTTGTAGATGAGGATGTCATCCAGATACACCACTACAAAAGTACTCGTGAAAGGTCGCAGGATATCGTCCATCATCCTCATAAAAGTTATTGGAGCATTTGTCAAACCAAAGGTCATGACCAACCATTCAAAAAGACCTTATTTTGACTTGAAGGCGGTCTTCCATACATCTGTCTATTCTATTGGAACCTGGTGGTAGCTAGACTTCAAATCAATATTACTAAATTATTTGGCCCCTTTGAGCTGATCAAGGAGGTCGTCGATTCAAGGAATCGGGTACCGGTTCCAAACTGTGATTTTATTCAGACTGTGATTTTATTCAAGGCTCGGTAATCAATGCAAAGTTTTCAGGTCCCATCTTTCTTCTACACCAGTACGATTGGGCTCCCACAAGGTGATGAGCTGGGATGGATGTGCCATTTGTGAAGCAATTCTTGGATCTGCCTCTTGAGCTCCTCATTTTTTAACAGAGAGCGGTCGTAGACTCTCATTGGGTAGCGGTGCGTCTGGGGTCAGATAGATGAGATGCTTGACCTGGCAGTGTAGAGGTACCCCGGTAGGAGAGGAGAAGATATCTGAGTATTCTTCCATTACCTTATCCACTTACTTCTGTTGTGTGGAGAGATCGGTCATGAAGGCCCTGGATATGGCTGTGATCTTTCGCTTACTCTAAGAGCGAATCACGAAGAAGACAAATTTCCTGGTTTGAGAGATGACCTTCCTGCATTGCTTGGTATATATCAAGGAAATAGCACAAGGAGGGACTGCCTCGGGTATCCTGTACAATTTCTTGTTCATAGTAATAATAACACTACGAGGCATAGACTCATATACAACATGATGTTTCCATAAATAAGGTTGGCCCAAAAGAACATTACAAACTTCGAGAGGAAGAACATCACACAATACCTCGTCTTTGAAGGGCTTGATGTCATACGACAGTTAACACTATCGGTTGACACAAAGATCACTTCCTTAGCAGAGCCATCCAATGGTGTAAGGTTGCGGGTGTGGCATTTTCAACAAGGCCAGTCACTTGACGACCTCTGTTGAGATGAGGTTCTTCTGGCTACCACTATCAGCAATGAAGTGCAGCGGGGTTAATTTTAACCACATCTGTGAATGGAAAAGGCGTTCGCCTTCTTCTTGCTCGTCTGGTTCACCAAGCTGGAGCTTGGTGGTACCAACTATGGCACTGGGTTCTGCGTCAATGATCTGTCTTCCCCTTTCTAGTTTTGACTCAGAGTCAGAACCCGCATCCGATTCAGAGGCTTTCACTTCATCCACTAGTGACTTCTTTGAGCGACAATCAACAGTGTTTATACAACGGATCTTATGGAAGTCGAACCACTTTCTATTATCCTTCTTTATTTTTCTGGTGTCCCTCTTTGCTTGCAGCTTGGACTGGTTGTCTTGACACTGTCCATCTTTTCTCTGTCCTTTGTTTTTTAGGTTGGGGCCAACCTTTCCTGGTTTTTTCTGCGAGGGGTTCCCAGGCCCAAATTATCGCATCTTTTGTTTGAGCTTCTGCTTGATTTTGACAGCATATCGATAGGCCGCGCCCAAGGACAAGATATCCAAAAATTCCATTTCGGTTTGGATGTATCTATGCAGAGCACCATGATACTTGAGCACCGGATGTTTCTCTGAATCTTTGATACCCAGCTTGGTGTGCAGAGTATGGAAGATATTTGTGAAATCTGGCACTGCTTGGTCTCTTTCTTGTCCAAGTGTGGTCCATTTGGTATACAAGTCATCATAACTTCTGACAGGGTAGTATTGTTCCTTAATAGCATACCTGAAGGATTCCCAGGTGGTCGCGACTATAAATAATGACGGTTCCTCTCTTTCCTTTTCTCACAGAAAGTTTCCCACCAATCTTTGACATGGGGAATGTCTTTGAGGAGTGCAAAAGTAATTTTTTCTCTATTTGAAAAGTTATGGATAGAAAAATACCCTTCTAGTAGATTCAACCACTTGTCTACAACATCTGCGTCTATCTGACCTTCAAATAGAGGAATATCGAAGTTGATTTTTACCTTGAAGGGGGCAATGCCTCCGCTCGAGGAAGATGTGTCGCATGTTGGTATCCGCCAAATTATTTGTGCGAAACTATCCTTCATCTCATTCCTATGTTGTGTGAAGGCTTCCTCAAGCAACATTTTGAAAGGATCTCATGTCTTGTCATATTTCTTTTCTCTTTCCATGGGAGGTCGTTTGGGCGTGCAAGAGATTTCGTCCTTAAGAGAAACAAGCTCGAGACCCAATTCTTTGTACCCTGACCTCGTTGGGGACATGCATTAAGACGACAACGAGTAGACTGCTCTAATACCACTCATCTAGATTTCATGAGCAGAATGAAATGAATACCGATTATTAAAAGATGCTTAACATAGAACAACAGAGATACAGTAAAATTGGTTTTCTATTCAATAAGGAAATAAGTTGAAATTGTAAAATGCAGCGGAAAACAAGTTTGTTGGAATGGTGGCAGCTTATCTCTGAGAAGAGATGTGACGGTTGCGCTCATTCGCAAGAATATGATTACAATGAGGCTCTGAAGGCCTTTTTACAATAAACAGGATGGTCAAAAACCCTAGACATCCAAAAAACTAACCCTAGGAGATGAAGCGCCAAAAGTCATGTGGGCCCCGTTTGGGTAAGTTACTACATCAACTTCTTGGGGTCATAAATTTTGCATATGATCTATGTTTTAGGTGCACAATAGCCCGTTGGAAAGGTCTATCCGAGGAATACACATTTTGTTGTAATTCATTAGTGGTCATTGAGGATTGTGGCGAGCCCTAAAAACGTTGTTTAGGGCCTCAAAACGGCCCTGTAAGTCAAGGTCCCAAAAACTAGGAAAAAAACTGCCAAAATGAACCAGTTGGAATAGGTGGGAGGCCACCGAAATCCATCTGGATTAGTAGCCTTGTAGCATCGTATGAGGGGTCAAGGATTTTTGTATGTTCAGCAACTCAAGTGAATTGTAGCTTGTTGTTGAATTCTTCTATAAGTTATAAATAAATTGGGCGACGTCTAACAAGTCTATCCAATTCATCTGATCTGCGTGCATGAAGTGTCTCAAGTAATCTTCTTAGATTCCATCGATGCACTGAGTCTACCCATCGATTTGTGGATGGTAACTTGATCTCTACAACAACTTCATCCAAAAACGTCAAGTGAGTCGTGTGTCTCTATCCAACACAATACTGGAAGCAAGACCGAGAAACTTCACGACATTCTTGAAGAACATCTTTGTCACTTCATTCACGCTACAAGGCACCTTCATCACAACAAAGATAGCATATTTAGAAAATCAATCAACTACGACCATGATTCCACTATACCCTTGTGTCATTGGAAGTTGTGTGATGAAGTCCATCGAAATGCTTGCCCAAGGTCTCTCTCGAATTAGTAAAAGATGCAATAGGTCGGCTTGTGTTTTGGTATCTGCCTTGTCTTGTTGAAAAACAATATAGGTCTAGATGTATTCCTCTACATCTCCCTGCATCTATTCCCAATAGTACCCTGTCTCCAATAGTGCCAACATTCTTCGTTGTCGTAGGTTGCTAGCCCAAGGCAATTCATGACACTCCTTTATGAGTTCCTTCTCGAGGTAGGACGTATTGGGGATGTAGATCCATTCACCAAAATAAAAGATCTCGTCACTTGTCCAAAATTTTTGTGTCATTCCCTCCTTTACTTTCTTCATTATGTTCCTTGTTGTAGGGTCACTTTGCAATCCTTCCTTAATTCCATCTTGCAACTCTGTCAAAACTTGAACTTGATTTCCCATTAGTGTCGACATCTCGTCCCCCTTAAGAGTAGCAAGTTGTGCCCTCCTAATCAAGGCATCTACTGTAGTGTTCATATTTCTTGGCCAGTACTCAATGGTCATGTCAAATTCTTCCAAGAAGTCTTTCCACGGTGCCTACTTGGGTGACAACTTGGGTTGGGTGGAAAAGTAACCACATTGTCTATCTTCACCACAAACGATTTTCCCAACAAGTATTGCTTCCATTCTTGTTTTTAATGTATAATCGCAATCATCTCCTTCTCATGAACTGGATACCTCCATTCATGATCTTGTATCTTCCTTCTCTTGTAGGTTACCAGGTGACCCTCCAATGACAAAACTCCACCAATGGTGAAGTATGAGGCGTATGTTTGCACCTCAAATGTATTCTCAAAATCAGGTAGCTTCAACACATGCACAATGACAAGTTTTCATTTTAGCTCACAAAATGCAACTCTAGAGTCTGCACTTATCCAACCAGTTCCATGGCTTGTCCTTCTTCAACAAGTCACTCAAAGGTGTAATGATCTTAGAGTATTCCTCCAAAAATTTGTGATAGTATTTGGCCAACCCAAGGAAGCTCCTCACTTCATGAATTATCCAAAACTCCTCCCAATATTCAATCATAGTAACCTTCACAAGGTCCATACGAATACATCCTTTTCCAACCGAATGGCCTGAGAATGGCATCTCAGACTGCCCAAAAACACATTTTGATTTCTTCAAGTATAGATTATTATTCTGCAAAATCTCGAAGACCTATGTCAAGTGCTTCTTGTATTCTTCCATACTTTTGTTGAACACCACAATATCGTCCAAGTAGACCACCATGGACTTGTCCAATAATGGTCGAAATACATCATTCATCAAAGTGAAAAAAGTGGTTGGGGCATTGAAAAAGCCAAAAGGAATCACCAAAAAATCAAAGCTTCCATACCTTGTCACCATGGTTTTCTTTGCCGCATCTCCTTCTGTAATCCACACTTGATAGTACCTATGTCTCAAGTCAATATTTGAGAAGACTTTGGCCTTAGCCAACTTGTCAAAATAGTCTCCATCTAGAGGCAACAGATATTGATTCTTCACTATCTATTTTTTCAAGTCTTTATAGTCCAAACACATCCTTAACTTCATTGTGTCCTTATTTTGGAAGGGGACTGGAACACCATCTGGTAACCTGGAAGGTCGAATGAACTTGGTGTCAATTATCTCCATAGACTGCCATCTCAATTCTTCCAACTCAAGCCAAAAAATTCGGTAAGGAGATTTTATTGGTGGTTGTAACCCCTGCTCAAGCTCTATATGGTGGTCAATAGGATCACTTTCAGCAACTCGTCCAACATTTTGTCTACAAATTTTTCCAACATAATGGTGATATTTGGCGGAATAGGTGTCCCCTTTCCACCCTATTCAACTTCCCTAATAATTGTTGCATAAATCTACAACTTAGGTCACCTCACTGCCCTCTTCATGCCTAATGCAGACACAAATTGCACTTTTCTACTTGGCTTCCTTGTGGTTGTGCAAAAAACCCAAGCTTTCTACTCACCCAGTATAACCAACTTATCCATGAATGACAAGAGAACCAAACATGTCTTCTTAAGGAATTCTTTCCCAAGGATAATCTCAAAATTTTCCATAGGAAACACTATGAAATATGCTCGACCTTTCCACTTCTCTAGTTGAATGTGAACCAAGGAGGCATCACTAGCTACCACCTTTGGCTTAGATTTCACTACCTTCATTGTAGTTTTGCACGTAGTGACTCTAAGTCCTAACTCCTTTCCCAAATTTTTCCTTAGGAAGTTGTGTGAGGCGCCCGAGTTAACCAACACTTGAACCATCCTCCCATTGATGATCAAATAAACGAAACAAAATATGTGGTCACTTTTCCCTGGGTTTCCAGCCAAGGCACCAATCCTTCACAACCTTCTATCCATAATATCTTCTTGTGCTCAATCGGTTAAGTCAAATGAACAACAAACAAAATAGGATTTTGCCTTACCTTTGTTTGAAGCATGTTGTTGACAAGTACCAAATAGCAAATCCTCCACAAGGTCTATGGGTGATCATTTCTTTCCAACTACCCTTGGTATCTAAATGGTCCACAATGCCTCCTCTAATACTACAACATGCAACTTCATCCTGGAAAAGTGCACTCTAAGTTGTGAAGGGACACATGGCTAGGATGCTCCTAAGTCAGTCGCGACTTTTCTCAAAAACTCAACATCATCCTCCACCCTTGTCCAATTCCCAACATCTTCTGGCATCATCCAAGTCCTCTCGGCACCAAGTCGTTCCATCTCTTGGGTAGAACTCAGCCTGCAAAATCATCCAATCATTCTATACTTCATCTCAGTCAATGGATGATAACAATGTTGTCTCAAACCTATCAAGTCACCTTCTTGAACGTGTGCTCTCTTGCAAGGCATGGTGAAGTGCGTCGAACACAACCTTGAAACCAATTGCATGAAGGAGTCGATCTCTTATACCACTTGTCATAAACCTAAGAGTCTTTCCCAAAATTGTATGCTTCATAGGTGTGCGACACCAGGGTGTCTCAGACACGGTGGTTTGACCAGCCAACATCTTATTGCATCCAGAATACACCCCTTCACTCAAGGCACACCCATAACTAGACTTGATCAACAATGAGACTCTACACATTGCACACTCAATGCACATGCCCAGCCATGGCCAAAATATGCACTTAAATAGCTTGATATTTCGTGCAACTTAACACTTATCGAAAGTATACAAGTACAGAAGAGAACATGCAACACAAGACGATGGAATTCCTATATGTTTGGGTGGCACCAAGATATTCCCAACACATGTATAATAATAATGATACAATATGTTACAAGTTACAATACATGTACAATATGGGATCCCCAACTCATTACAATGTTACAAAGAGACTTGACCAAGTTGATTTCCTGACTTGCCTTCCTTATTCACCCGATCAACCCCTCGTCGCAACTATAGGTCTAACTTGGTCACTTCTTCCAACTCAATCGACTTTTTCTTCCTTGTTTCCTTTACTTTCTCTTGTTCCTTCCTATCTATGCCTTCGCTCATCCACCCCTTCCAAGAATATAGGTTCCTTCCCCTTTGTGCAAAGAGTCGTGTCCCTTGGAAGTTTCTCGAGTTGACCCATCATTTGGTTCATCCAAGTCACGACAATTCCACCACCTTTCCCATCATTGGGTCATATGCACCCTGACTCGTCCACGCGCAAGTCATCCCCATTCACATCCTCAAGCTAGTCAACCAATCGAGATAGTTTCATCCACAAGTAATGGGAATGAATCCCCTTGGCTCCACACGTCTAGATTGTGTGTCAAGGCACCCTTACTCACCCCATATAAGGATGGTTCACCACTCCACCCTTATTCCATCAAGTGTGCTCCCTTGGTTTGTCAACTACGACAAGTCTACAAGCCCATCTTGGTAGCATGCTCTTGCCATCTGTGTAGGAGGATTTACATTGTCCCTTTCATGATTTTTGTGAGACTAAAGAGACTTAACATAACCAAAACATTAACATGTTTTTTAATAAAAAGTTATTGTTTTGAAGAAACTAAGATAACGAAAAAAAAAATTAGTTATATTTGGAATAGAAGAGGGACAATTCAACACCATTCAACATGGTTGGTGGTGAGTCATGTTATTGTTCTTATTGATCATGGAGTTAGATTGGATAAGCATACATGTAATGGATCTTATCAAAATAAATGACATCTTACTCAAAACTCAGTTGACATCCACTCCTATGTCAATTACATGAAGCAATCTCATCTAGAAAAACACAAATGTAAACACATAGACCATATATATATATTTTGCTTGGGTTCTATCACATCAACTATTAAACTTGTCTCCAAGGAAAAGGGTTAGGAGTGGATGCATTGTATGGTTAGTTCAACCACCAATCAAGTATGTCTATCTAGATGTGTTGTAATGTTGTCACTTTAAAGTAAAGTATTAGAGGATTTAGTTACCTTTCACTGAAGATACTATTAATCCCTCAATAGTCCCATAATGAAAAATAGGGGGCCCTATGTCAATTGAGAATAAAATATGATCACTTCTTGTATGTTTCTTCGCATCAACAAAAGTTGCAACAGTTAAATGGTGTGTGAGCATGATAAGTTATCTTCTTATTTGTGTCACTAGAAGCATATTTGTCATTTGACCAGGATGAAAGCTCAATGTTGAGACACATTTAGAGTGGATCCTTAAATCTCATTAATTTATATGATGTTATGTAAACAACCAGCATAGTTGAGTTAGTGTTTTACGCACTAGACACAACAACATTTCCAATTTTTTTCCAAGTTTGGTTTTTCTCACATTTAACGTATTCTTTAATCTAAAATGACATAGAAGCTCTTTCAATTTTACATGACTCTCTTTTGTGATGAGATGAGATTGACATTCATAAAATCTCACAATACATTATCATGTAATTATGTAGGCCTCTTATATGATTATGTAAGTTGATAGCAAAGATCCAACAAACATTATAACATGCAATCAAAGGGTTATCAATAGATGGATTATGGTTCAATCATAGATTTGAGTGAATCCAATGCAATAATAAATACATAGAATACCTACTTTTTTCCATGCAATGTCCAATTCCCTCCTTTCAAGGCAGATCCATGCAATATTTCTGGATTAAATTTTAATATGATTTGAGGGAACTCATAGTCATTCAATTGTAATGCTCCAAGTCACAATTAAAGATGCACCACCATTTGATGGGCATGAATTTGAATATGTTATTACTCACACTGCCTATGTCTAGTATGAGACATTCAACTTTCAATTTTCATACATGTGTCTCAAAAGGATCAACTAATCACCTAGCTCTATAAACCCGAGGATGTCCCTGTGTTGAAGCATCAAATGGAACAATGCAATAACAAAGAGGCACAATTGGACGAGCTAATTTTGGAATTCATGTCTCTAATGGGCCATGACACGTCGATAAATGTTCATTACAAAGGATGGTGAGATTCGCAGATGGAAATAAAATAAGGATTATTGTAGGAACATGAATGATAGAAAAAGATGCTCATAAAACAGTCAGAGTCCAAGTGGTGCAGCTAGTTAGTTATCTATCACACATGCTCAAATTTGATGCTTGCACAGCTCTAAAAGAACTACTAAGAAGCTTAAATGATATAATGGGTGTGCTTAATGGCTATTATGTTGAATTAGATCATGTTGCATCTATTTTGTGTGTCGTTCCTCTAGAAGAGGCTTGTGTTGGATTATGTTTGGAAAAAAAGCACTATCTAGAACTTACGAGCATGAAGGTAATTTATAAACAATGAACCATTGGTGTGCTAATAGAACATGAATATCCACCTACACCCATCAATGATCAAGTAGGTGATAAAAAAATGGGTGTTGTGTAGTCGATCAGAGAATGATTTTCTTTTAATAAAAAACTAGTTAGTAGTGGAACACTAAAGGTTATAAAAATATGTGCCAATCTGCGAGAGCAATTCTTTAAAAGATGCTCCCATTGCAATATATATCATAAATATGTATGCATCAACTAGTGTCACAATTTCAAATCTCGTTCCACACTTTCATTTTATCTCAAAGTAGAAAAAGTAAAAGAAATTCCCACCAAAACATAATCATCGACCTTTATACTATCCCAAAAATGATGTTTGGGTTCAACAAAGAGTATTTAGTGGCTAAATTTCCAAAAAAGGGGTTTTTAGGGTTATCATCTATAAAAAAAATTGATGTTGTTTCATCAAGCATCCAGTAATTGAGGATTGGAAGGTCAAGGACGAAACAACAAACAAAATCCATCATTTTTTACCCTCAAACTCCGATTTCTATGAATTTTGGGTTTGTTTGCATAGATTTGAAGTTTAAATAAAATAAATTCCCATGGAAACATAATCACTAACCTCTATACTATCCCAAAAAAATTATTCAATCCTATCGAAGAGTATTTAGTGCCTAAATTTCTAAAAATAGGGTATTTAGTGTGATAATCTCTAAAAATATGGCATCATTCAATGAAGGATCCAATAATCAAGGATTACACAACTAGGGATAAAACGACAACAAAAAAATGCACCATTTTCCACCCTCAAAATCCTATTACTATGAATTTTGGGGTCGTTTGCACGAATTTAAATTTTAAATAACAAGACTTTAGCTCAAGAATTTGAATTTTTTGTTGTTGCAGTTTCAATAGTTTTTTCCATATAAAATGATTATGTAAAGAAATAATAGGAGTAAGGATAGACTTGTAATGGAGGTTTTAATAGCTCAATGGTTCTTGGGCATTGTATCCCATGACAAAACACATTCACTATAGTTATAAGAGATGAATATGTTTGTTATCCTCTTTTTCATACAGACAATTGTCATAAGATAAAATAAAGTTACAACAATTTTCATATTAACTAGTTTTTGAAGTGTCATGAGTTATTATAAATCATAAAAATGCATGTCTCCATTATAGTGAATTCTCTATTTAAAATGATTTTGATTGATTAATAAGGAGAGTGACCATTATCAATGATGAAAATGGTTTTTCTTTATGGTAGGGAAATAGATGGATCAAGACACGATCTCTACTTGGAAAAAGAGATCAACCCAATGGGAGCATTGATCACACTTACTTTTAAATGATAATAAATGATAATAGGGATGTAGATGATTGATCATGAAACAAACCAGAAAATACCTCGATCAAATGAACATACATCCAATGAACTAACCACATAGGGATTGGGATTTGAGCATTTTTTGATGGCCCTATGCACATATCCCTTGTTTGAGAAAGTAGGTTTTTTCATTTTTTAGCTATACCTATTCATATACCTATATCCTTAGGTGTCGACACCTACCCTTTGGAAATTGTGATTTGACCATTGAATAAAAATGACTTCTTGGGTGACTTGCATTCATGGT
Source organism: Picea glauca (assembly GCA_000966675.3). Lineage (NCBI taxonomy): Eukaryota > Viridiplantae > Streptophyta > Pinopsida > Pinales > Pinaceae > Picea > Picea glauca. The sequence goes on from JZKD02S1250247.1 coordinate 804,697, forward strand.
TTGCACACATCTCGCTCTCTTATCCTCTTGTATTTCTAGTAGTTGGAACTGTGTGGGAATGGTTCTAGTTATTTTGTTAAATCCTTGATGATTAATATTTGATGAGGATATGCAAGCAAGCTCGACCGGTGGGAGAGGATGCACAAGCAAGCTTGACCAGCGGGAGAGGATGCACAAGCAAGCTCAACTGTAAGGAGAGGATGCATAAGAAATCTCGACTATAAGGAGAGGATGCGTAAGCAAGCTCGACCAGCAGGAGAGGATACACAAGAAAGCTCGACCAGTGGGAGAAGTTTATGGAAGTGTGGATGTTGTGTTGAAGAGAGGAACACATGCTTTGAGAGAGAAATTAAATTAAAGGGTAATAAGTCATGGATTCATCACTCGATCTGTTTTAGAGTTTTTTTATGAGCGTGATCCTTGGCCAAGCACTAAGGTTGAGTTTGTTTGTGCTATGCGATGAAATAGAGTTTGAGAAGCTAGATTCCCTAGGTTTGAGATTCTAGTTTTCAATTGCTAAATTTGTAATTTTGTAACGATTGAAATTTTTAATCATATCAAAGACATTATACACAATATCATCAATAATAAAAATGACAAAATTCTTAGATATGATTTAATGAATGTTTTTTTCAAGGGATATCAAGAGTTTTCATCTATATCAAGGTGCTTGATGAGGTTGCATCATTAATTAATGATAAAACATCCACACAACCACCATACCTTAGGATGGATGCAAACTCCCAAAAGTGCTCACCTTTAGTTCNATGTTGAGACACATTTAGAGTGGATCCTTAAATCTCATTAATTTATATGATGTTATGTAAACAACCAGCATAGTTGAGTTAGTGTTTTACGCACTAGACACAACAACATTTCCAAATTTTTTCCAACTTTGTTTTTTCTCACATTTAACGTATTCTTTAATCTAAAACGACATAGAAGATCTTTCAATTTTACATGACTCTCTCTTGTGATGAGATGATCTTGACATTCATAAAATCTCACAATACATTATCATGTAATTATGTAGGCCTCTTATATGATTATGTAAGTTGATAGCAAAGATCCAACGAAGATTATAGCATGCAATCAAAGGGTTATCAATAGATGGATTATGGCTCAATCATAGATTTGAGTGAATCCAATGCAATAATAAATACATATAATACCTACTTTTTTCCATGCAATGTCCAATTCCCTCCTTTCAAGGCAGATCCACGCAATATTTCTGGATTAAATTTTAATATGATTTGAGGGAACTCATAGTCATTCAATTGTAATGCTCCAAGTCACAATTAAACATGCACCACCATTTCATGGGCATGACTTTGAATATGTTATTACTCACACTGCCTATGTCTAGTATGAGACATTCAACTTTCAATTTTCATACATGTGTCTCCAATGGATCAACTAATCACCTAGCTCTATAAACTCGAGGATCTCCATGTGTTGAACCATCAAATGGAACAATGCAATAATAAAGAGGCACAATTGGACGAGCTAATTTTGGAATTCATGTCTCTAATGGGCCATGATGTTAGAAAAACAGGACCGCGGAGCAATAAAATAAAACAAATGCAGAAACAAAACACAAAAGACACACAATACAAGAGAGACACAGATTTACGTGGTTCACCCAGTGTGGGCT
>JZKD02S1250247.1:818838-864033 GCA_000966675.3 Picea glauca
TGGAAATGTTGTTGTGTCTAGTGCGTAAAACACTAACTCAACTATGCTGGTTGTTTACATAACATCATATAAATTAATGAGATTTAAGGATCCACTCTAAATGTGTCTCAACATTGAGCTTTCATCCTGGTCAAATGACAAATATGCTTCTAGTGACACAAATAAGAAGATAACTTATCATGCTCACACACCATTTAACTGTTGCAACTTTTGTTGATGCGAAGAAACATACAAGAAGTGATCATATTTTATTCTCAATTGACATAGGGCCCCCTATTTTTCATTATGGGACTATTGAGGGATTAATAGTATCTTCAGTGAAAGGTAACTAAATCCTCTAATACTTTACTTTAAAGTGACAACATTACAACACATCTAGATAGACATACTTGATTGGTGGTTGAACTAACCATACAATGCATCCACTCCTAACCCTTTTCCTTGGAGACAAGTTTAATAGTTGATGTGATAGAACCCAAGCAAAATATATATATATGGTCTATGTGTTTACATTTGTGTTTTTCTAGATGAGATTGCTTCATGTAATTGACATAGGAGTGGATGTCAACTGAGTTTTGAGTAAGATGTCATTTATTTTGATAAGATCCATTACATGTATGCTTATCCAATCTAACTCCATGATCAATAAGAACAATAACATGACTCACCACCAACCATGTTGAATGGTGTTGAATTGTCCCTCTTCTATTCCAAATATAACTAATTTTTTTTTTCGTTATCTTAGTTTCTTCAAAACAATAACTTTTTATTAAAAAACATGTTAATGTTTTGGTTATGTTAAGTCTCTTTAGTCTCACAAAAATCATGAAAGGGACAATGTAAATCCTCCTACACAGATGGCAAGAGCATGCTACCAAGATGGGCTTGTAGACTTGTCGTAGTTGACAAACCAAGGGAGCACACTTGATGGAATAAGGGTGGAGTGGTGAACCATCCTTATATGGGGTGAGTAAGGGTGCCTTGACACACAATCTAGACGTGTGGAGCCAAGGGGATTCATTCCCATTACTTGTGGATGAAACTATCTCGATTGGTTGACTAGCTTGAGGATGTGAATGGGGATGACTTGCGCGTGGACGAGTCAGGGTGCATATGACCCAATGATGGGAAAGGTGGTGGAATTGTCGTGACTTGGATGAACCAAATGATGGGTCAACTCGAGAAACTTCCAAGGGACACGACTCTTTGCACAAAGGGGAAGGAACCTATATTCTTGGAAGGGGTGGATGAGCGAAGGCATAGATAGGAAGGAACAAGAGAAAGTAAAGGAAACAAGGAAGAAAAAGTCGATTGAGTTGGAAGAAGTGACCAAGTTAGACCTATAGTTGCGACGAGGGGTTGATCGGGTGAATAAGGAAGGCAAGTCAGGAAATCAACTTGGTCAAGTCTCTTTGTAACATTGTAATGAGTTGGGGATCCCATATTGTACATGTATTGTAACTTGTAACATATTGTATCATTATTATTATACATGTGTTGGGAATATCTTGGTGCCACCCAAACATATAGGAATTCCATCGTCTTGTGTTGCATGTTCTCTTCTGTACTTGTATACTTTCGATAAGTGTTAAGTTGCACGAAATATCAAGCTATTTAAGTGCATATTTTGGCCATGGCTGGGCATGTGCATTGAGTGTGCAATGTGTAGAGTCTCATTGTTGATCAAGTCTAGTTATGGGTGTGCCTTGAGTGAAGGGGTGTATTCTGGATGCAATAAGATGTTGGCTGGTCAAACCACCGTGTCTGAGACACCCTGGTGTCGCACACCTATGAAGCATACAATTTTGGGAAAGACTCTTAGGTTTATGACAAGTGGTATAAGAGATCGACTCCTTCATGCAATTGGTTTCAAGGTTGTGTTCGACGCACTTCACCATGCCTTGCAAGAGAGCACACGTTCAAGAAGGTGACTTGATAGGTTTGAGACAACATTGTTATCATCCATTGACTGAGATGAAGTATAGAATGATTGGATGATTTTGCAGGCTGAGTTCTACCCAAGAGATGGAACGACTTGGTGCCGAGAGGACTTGGATGATGCCAGAAGATGTTGGGAATTGGACAAGGGTGGAGGATGATGTTGAGTTTTTGAGAAAAGTCGCGACTGACTTAGGAGCATCCTAGCCATGTGTCCCTTCACAACTTAGAGTGCACTTTTCCAGGATGAAGTTGCATGTTGTAGTATTAGAGGAGGCATTGTGGACCATTTAGATACCAAGGGTAGTTGGAAAGAAATGATCACCCATAGACCTTGTGGAGGATTTGCTATTTGGTACTTGTCAACAACATGCTTCAAACAAAGGTAAGGCAAAATCCTATTTTGTTTGTTGTTCATTTGACTTAACCGATTGAGCACAAGAAGATATTATGGATAGAAGGTTGTGAAGGATTGGTGCCTTGGCTGGAAACCCAGGGAAAAGTGACCACATATTTTGTTTCGTTTATTTGATCATCAATGGGAGGATGGTTCAAGTGTTGGTTAACTCGGGCGCCTCACACAACTTCCTAAGGAAAAATTTGGGAAAGGAGTTAGGACTTAGAGTCACTACGTGCAAAACTACAATGAAGGTAGTGAAATCTAAGCCAAAGGTGGTAGCTAGTGATGCCTCCTTGGTTCACATTCAACTAGAGAAGTGGAAAGGTCGAGCATATTTCATAGTGTTTCCTATGGAAAATTTTGAGATTATCCTTGGGAAAGAATTCCTTAAGAAGACATGTTTGGTTCTCTTGTCATTCATGGATAAGTTGGTTATACTGGGTGAGTAGAAAGCTTGGGTTTTTTGCACAACCACAAGGAAGCCAAGTAGAAAAGTGCAATTTGTGTCTGCATTAGGCATGAAGAGGGCAGTGAGGTGACCTAAGTTGTAGATTTATGCAACAATTATTAGGGAAGTTGAATAGGGTGGAAAGGGGACACCTATTCCGCCAAATATCACCATTATGTTGGAAAAATTTGTAGACAAAATGTTGGACGAGTTGCTGAAAGTGATCCTATTGACCACCATATAGAGCTTGAGCAGGGGTTACAACCACCAATAAAATCTCCTTACCGAATTTTTTGGCTTGAGTTGGAAGAATTGAGATGGCAGTCTATGGAGATAATTGACACCAAGTTCATTCGACCTTCCAGGTTACCAGATGGTGTTCCAGTCCCCTTCCAAAATAAGGACACAATGAAGTTAAGGATGTGTTTGGACTATAAAGACTTGAAAAAATAGATAGTGAAGAATCAATATCTGTTGCCTCTAGATGGAGACTATTTTGACAAGTTGGCTAAGGCCAAAGTCTTCTCAAATATTGACTTGAGACATAGGTACTATCAAGTGTGGATTACAGAAGGAGATGCGGCAAAGAAAACCATGGTGACAAGGTATGGAAGCTTTGATTTTTTGGTGATTCCTTTTGGCTTTTTCAATGCCCCAACCACTTTTTTCACTTTGATGAATGATGTATTTCGACCATTATTGGACAAGTCCATGGTGGTCTACTTGGACGATATTGTGGTGTTCAACAAAAGTATGGAAGAATACAAGAAGCACTTGACATAGGTCTTCGAGATTTTGCAGAATAATAATCTATACTTGAAGAAATCAAAATGTGTTTTTGGGCAGTCTGAGATGCCATTCTCAGGCCATTCGGTTGGAAAAGGATGTATTCGTATGGACCTTGTGAAGGTTACTATGATTGAATATTGGGAGGAGTTTTGGATAATTCATGAAGTGAGGAGCTTCCTTGGGTTGGCCAAATACTATCACAAATTTTTGGAGGAATACTCTAAGATCATTACACCTTTGAGTGACTTGTTGAAGAAGGACAAGCCATGGAACTGGTTGGATAAGTGCAGACTCTAGAGTTGCATTTTGTGAGCTAAAATGAAAACTTGTCATTGTGCATGTGTTGAAGCTACCTGATTTTGAGAATACATTTGAGGTGCAAACATACGCCTCATACTTCACCATTGGTGGAGTTTTGTCATTGGAGGGTCACCTGGTAACCTACAAGAGAAGGAAGATACAAGATCATGAATGGAGGTATCCAGTTCATGAGAAGGAGATGATTGCGATTATACATTAAAAACAAGAATGGAAGCAATACTTGTTGGGAAAATCGTTTGTGGTGAAGATAGACAATGTGGTTACTTTTCCACCCAACCCAAGTTGTCACCCAAGTAGGCACCGTGGAAAGACTTCTTGGAAGAATTTGACATGACCATTGAGTACTGGCCAAGAAATATGAACACTACAGTAGATGCCTTGATTAGGAGGGCACAACTTGCTACTCTTAAGGGGGACGAGATGTCGACACTAATGGGAAATCAAGTTCAAGTTTTGACAGAGTTGCAAGATGGAATTAAGGAAGGATTGCAAAGTGACCCTACAACAAGGAACATAATGAAGAAAGTAAAGGAGGGAAAGACACAAAATTTTTGGACAAGTGACGAGCTCTTTTATTTTTGTGAATGGATCTACATCCCCAATACATCCCACCTCGAGAAGGAACTCATAAAAGAGTGTCATGAATTGCCTTGGGCTAGCAACCTATGACAACGAAGAATGTTGGCACTATTGGAGACAGGGTACTATTGGGAACATATGCAGGGAGATGTAGAGGAATACATCTAGACCTGTATTGTTTTTCAATAAGACAAGGCAGATACCAAAACATAAGCCGACCTATTGCATCTTTTACTAATTCGAGAGAGACCTTGGGCAAGCATTTCGATGGACTTCATCACACGACTTCTGATGACACAAGGGTATAGTGGAATCATGGTCGTAGTTGATTGTTTTTCTAAATATGCTATCTTTGTTGTGATGAAGGTTCCTTGTAGCATGAATGAATTAACAAAGATGTTCTTCAAGAATGTCGTGAAGTTTCTCGATCTTGCTTTGAGTATTGTGTTGGATAGAGACACACGACTCACTTGACGTTTTTGGACAAAGTTGTTGTAGAGATCAAGTTACCATCCACAAATCGATGGGTAGACTCAGTGCATCGATGGAATCTAAGAAGATTACTTGAGACACTTCATGCGGGCAAAACAGATGAATTGGATAGAATTGTTAGACGTCACCCAATTTAGTTATAACTTATAGAAGAATTCAACAACAAGCTACAATTCACTTGAGTTGGTGAACATACAAAAATCCTTGACCCCTCATACGATGTTGCAAGGCTACTAATACAGATGGATTTCGGTGGCCTCCCACCTATTCCAATTGGTTCATTTTGGCAGTTTTTCCCCTAGTTTTTGGGTCCTTGACTTGCGGGGCCGTTTTGAGGCCCTAAACAACGTTTTTAGGGCTCGCCACAGTCCGCAATGACCACTAATGAATTACAAAAAAATGTGTATTCCTCGGATAGACCTTTCCAACGGGCTATCGTGCGCCTAAAACGTAGATCGTATGCAAAACTTACGACCCCAAGAAGTTGATGTAGTAACTTACCCAAATGGGGCCCACATGACTTTTGGCGCTTCATCTCCTAGGGTTAGTTTTTTGGATGTCTAGGGTTTTTGACCATCCTGTTTATTGTAAAAAGGCCTTCAGAGCCTCATTGTAATCATATTCTTGCGAATGAGCACAACCATCACATCTCTTCTCAGAGATAAGCCGCCACCATTCCAACAAGCTTGTTTTCCACTGCATTTTACAATTTCAACTTATTTCCTTATTGAATAGAAAACCAATTTTACTGTATCTCTGTTGTTCTATGTTAAGCATCTTTTAATAATAAGTATTCATTTCGTTATGCTCATGAAATCTAGATGAGTGGTATCAGAGCGGTCTACTCGTTGTCGTCTTAATGCATGTCCCCAACGAGGTCAGGGTACAAAGAATTGGGTCTTGAGCTTGTTTCTCTTGAGGACAAAAGCTCTTGCACGCCCAAACGACCTCCCATGGAAAGAGAAAATAAATATGACAAGACATGAGATCCTTTCAAAATGTTGCTTGAGGAAGCCTTCACACAACAAAGGAACGAGATGATGGATAGTTTCGCACAAATCCTTCGGTGGATACTAACATGCGACACATCTTCCTCGAGCGGAGGCACCGCCCCCTTCAAGGTACAAATCAACTTCGATATTCCTCTATTTGAAGGTCAGATAGACGCAGATGTTGTAGACAAGTGGTTGAATCTACTAGAAGGGTATTTTTCTGTCCATAACTTTTCAAATAGAGAAAAAATTACTTTTGCACTCGTCAAAGCCATTCCCCATGTCAAATATTGGTGGGAAACTTTCTGTGAGAAAAAGGAAAGAGAGGAACCATCATTATTTACAGTCGCGACCACCTGGGAATCCTTCAGGGATGCTATTAAGGAACGATACTACCCTGTCAGAAGTTACGATGACTTGTATACCAAATGGACCACACTTGGACAAGAAAGAGACCAAGCAGTGCAAGATTTCACAAATATCTTCCATACTCTGCACACCAAGTTGGGTATCAAAGATTCAGAGCAACATTTGGTGCTCAAGTATCGTGGTGCTCTGCATAGATACATCAGAACCGAAAATGAATTTTTGGATATCTTGTCCTTGGGTGCGACCTATCGATATGCTGTCAAAATCGAGCAGAAGCTCAAATAAAAGATGCGACAATTTGGGCCTAGGAACCCCGCGCAGAAAAAACCAGGAAAGGTTGGCCCCAACCTAAAAAACAAAGGACAGAGAAAACATGGATAGTATAAAGACAACTAGTCCAAGATACAAGCAAAGAGGGACACCAGAAAGATAAAGAAGGATACTAGAAAGTGGTGTGACTTCCATAAGATCCGTTGGCATAACACTGTTGATTGCCGCTCAAAGAAGTCATTGGTGGATGAAGTGAAAGCCTCTAAATCAGATGCGGGTTCTGACTCTGAGTCAGAAATGGAAAGGGGAAGACAGATCATTGACGCAGAACCCAGTGCCATAGTTGGTACCACCAAGCTCCAGCCTGGTGAACCAGACGAGCAAGAAGAAGGCGAACGCCTTTTCCATTCGTAGATGTGGGTAAAATTAACCCCGCTGCACTTCATCGCTGATAGCGGTAGCCAGAAGAACCTCATCTCAGCAGAGGTCATCAAGTGACTGGCCTTACTAACAACGCCGCACCTGCAACCTTACACCATTGGATGGCTCCGCTAAGGAAGCGATCTCTGCGTCAGCCGATAGTGTCAACTGTCGTATGACATCAAGCCCTTCAAAGACGAGGTATTTTGTGATGTTCTTCCTCTCGAAGTCTGTAATGTTCTTTTGGGCCAACCTTATTTATGGAAACATCATGTTGTATATGAGTCTAGGCCTCGTAGTGTTATTATTACTCTAAACAGGAAATTGTACAGGATACCCGAGGCAGTCCCTCCTTGTGCTATTTCCTTGATCTATACCAATCAATGCAGGAAGGTCATCTCTCAGACCAGAAAATTTGTCTTCTTCGTGATTCGCTCTTAGAGTAAGAAAAATATCACAGCCACATTGAGGGCCTTCATGACCGATCTCTCCACACAACAGAAGTAAGTGGATAAGGTAATGGAAGAATACTCAGATATCTTCTCCTCTCCTACTGAGGTACCTCTACACTACCAGGTCAAGCATCCCATCTATCAGACCCCAGATGCACCGCTACCCAATGGGCTAGTCTACCACCACTCTCTGTTAAAAAATGAGGAGATCAAGAGGCAGATCCAAGAACTATTTCACAAGGGGCACATCCATCCCAGCTCATCGCCTTGTGGGAGCCCAATCGTACTGGTGTAGAATAAAGACGGGACCTGACAATTCTGCATTGATTACCGAGCCTTGAATAAAATCACAGTTTGGAACCGGTACCCGACTCCCTGAATTGACGACCTCCTTGATCAGCTCAAAGGGGCCAAATACTTTAGTAAGATTGATTTGAAGTCTGGCTACCAGCAGGTTCCAATAGAATAGACAGATGTATGGAAGACCGCCTTCAAGTCAAAAGAAGGCCTTTTTGAATGGTTTGTCATGCCCTTTGGTTTGACAAATGCTCCAATAACATTTATGAGGATGATGGACGATATCCTTCGACCTTTCACTAGTACTTTTGTAGTGGTGTATTTGGATGACATCCTCATCTACAACAAGACTTGGGTGGAACACTTGCAACATATTCAACAGGTTCTACACACCCTGCGACATCATAAACTATATGAAAACTTCGAAAAATGCTCCTTTGACATGGACAGGGTCCATTACTTAGGCTACATTGTTGATCAACATGGTGTGCATGTGGATCCAGCCAAGATCCAGGTCATCTGTGATTGGACAATCCCAACTACACTAACTGAGCTTCAGAGCTTCTTGGGCCTCACCAATTTCTATCACAGGTTTGTGTTGGGATTCTCTCATATCGCATGGGTTCTCAACCAAGTAATCAGGGGTGGCAGTAAGGGAAAATTTGTGTGGGGCATTTCCAACAACAAGCCTTCAACGACTTGAAGCATCATTTGTGCTCATACCCATTACTTTCATTACCGAACCTGCAACATCCCTTTGAGATCAAGACAGATGCTTCAGACTATGCTGTGGGTGTCGTTCTCACTCAACACGATCACCCCGTGGCGTATCATAGTGAGACACTATCAGATGTTGTCTGTAAGTACCCTACTTACAACAAAGAAATGTACTCCATTGTGAAATCTTGCCGCCAGTGGAGACATTACATTATGGGGTAGGAGACAGTCATCCACATTGATCACAAGCCACTACAATTCATGCAGACCCAAGTCAAATTGCAGAATTACCACCATCAGAAGTGGTCCACATACTTACTTACAAAATTTCCACCTCAACATCAATTATAAAATATGAAGTACCAACCGAGTTGTTGAATGCCTCAGCCGACTTCCAGTCGTGGCACTCACCACGATGCTAGACTCTTGTGGCCATGAGACCTCCGGATGGCTCCACCTCTATGAGACAGATCCTGACTTCTCCACCACCTACCAAATGTTGGGAGCAAACTCAGTGGTCGCTAATTTCCATCTTTAGGATGGGCTGTTGTGCCATTTGGTCCATCTTTGTCTTCCATCAAGTGAGCGCGCAAAGATGATTTGGGAAGCTCACTATAGTCGGGTGGCATGACACTTTCACGTTGAAAATACAGTGGTAGTGTTGCAAAAGCATTTCTACTGGCTGAAACTTCGACAAAATGTTGACAAGCATATCAGGTCTTGCACTGCCTGTGCTATTGCCAAACCGACCACTGAGAAACAAGTCCTGTACACTCCTCTGTCTACTCTTGACAAGTAGTGGGAATCCATATCAATGGACAACATGTTGGGCCTCCCATCCACTAATAGGGGCAATGTCTGTGTTTTTGTGGTGTTGATCGCTTTTCCAAGATGGCGATTCTGGCCGCCTACAAGAAGAGCATCACTGTAGAGGCCACTACCAAGATCTTCTTTAAACACGTCTGGGTACACTTTGGGATCCCACAAACCATTGTCTCAGATAGGGACAGTCATTTCCTCAATACATTCTGGTCGAGCCTCTGGTCACTACTGGATACCAAGCTCACGAAATCCATTTCCTTCCACCCCCAGACAGATTGCCAAACTGAGGTCGTCAATAGAATGCTCGTACATATCCTGCGCATGTACAATTCCAAGCTCCCCCACACATGGGATGAGAGTATTCCCTATGTCTAAGATAGCTACAAATGAGCCTTGCATAGCTCAACTGGCCACAACCCCTTTCAGGTTGGTTTGGGATTCCAACCATTGGGCCCCATGGATGTTGCACTACCCCTGACGACCACCTCGACTGACTCATCCCCTGCTCCACCAAAAGCTGACAAAGCCACCCGGTTCATTGAGCGGATCCAACACATCCGCCAATAGGTGTAGGATATTTTACAGAAGTCCAATGCCAAGTACAAGCAATGCCATGATCAACACCAGGTGCCACATAAGTTTCAGATGGGCGAAAATTTTTGGTTGCACTTGCAGAAATAACGCCTTATAGGGCCCCATTAGAAGTTTCACCCACTCCTACATGGGCCATACACCATCACAAATGTTGTGGGTGAAAATTATTCTGCGCTCAACATTCCCCCTTTTCTTGGCCTGTACCCAGTCTTCAACATGGCTCTCCTTTGACCATATTTCCCACCATTATTGGACACCTCAGAGATAGCAGATTAGTTGACACCAACATAGCTCAACCCTGCCTGCATGTAACAGGCATATGATGATCAGATTGTGGACACACAGATCAAGGGCACCCGACAACAAAGGATCGAACTTTATTGAGTTGTCAAAGCAGGGCAGCTCCTGCACCAAGGCAAGTGGCTCACCCAAGGCCAAATTCAACAGAAATTTCCTCATATGATGGGGGAACTCAAGCAATGGAGACCATTGCTTCCTAAGGGGGGAGATTGATCCAAATGGATTTCAGTGGCCTCCCACCTATTCCAACTGGTTCATTTTGGCAGTTTTTTTCCTAGTTTTCAGGTCCCTGACTTACGGGGCCATTTTGAGGCCATAAACATCGTTTTTAGGACTCGCCACAGTCTGAAATTAATTTTGCTAGATTGCAGAAAATTGTGTATTCCTCGGATAGACCTTTCCAATGGGATATTTTTCACCTAAAACAGAGATCGTATGAAAAAGTTGCGACCCCGAGAATTTGATGTACTAACTTACCCAAACGGGGCCCACATGACTTTTGGCGCTTCGTCTCCTAGGGTTATGTTTTTGGATGTCTAGGGTTTTTGACATTCCTGTTTATTGTAAAAAGGCCTTCAGAGCCTCATTTTAATCATCTTCTTGCGAATGAGCGCAACTGTCACATCTCTTCTCAGAGATAAGCCGCTACCATTCCAACAAGCTTGTTTTCCGCTGCATTTTACAGTTTCGGCTTATTTCCTTATTGAATAGAAATCCAGTTTTACTATATCTATGTTGTTTTGTGTTAAGCATCTTTTAATAATCTGTATTCATTTCATTCTGCTCATAAAATCCAGATCAACTACTACGGGAAAAACCCATTTTCCTTTGTAATGTCCCTAATTCGAACCCCATGAGAAGTTCACAGTGTAATGATCCATATAGGCTCATGAGCCGTTGGCAATAAGTGTCAATGTAATTTCCATATAGGATGGTGAGCCGCAATACCAATTTTTTGTAATACACACACCTGTAGAGTGCGTGAGGCTGGTTGTTAAAGAAAAGGTGTGCACATTCCATAATGTTGCGCATACCTGAGCTAGTGTGTGTGGATTGTGCATGAAGGGAGGGTGCACATATTCCACAATGTTGAGTGCACACAAGTAAGTGCACATGAATTATTGTGATATGTGTGTGTGTGTGTGTGTGTGTGTGTGTGTGTGTTTTGGGGCTGGAGAGCCCGTGCGACTATTGGGCTGGTGAGCCAGGACACAAGTAGGTCAGTGTGCCTATTCTTGTAAAGTGTATCGCACTCAAGTTATTAATCGCAGAATGAATGAGACGAAAAGAGATGGGGGGATGACTCCACCGAAAAAGGGAAAAGGGGGAGGGGGATATTTTAATAATATTTCCGAAAAGTGTAATTTATGAATATATTATTTATCCTAAGTTACTAAGGGATTGGTAATGATACACCAAGTGGCTAAGCTATATCTGGGATGTGACAAGTGTCTAGTTTAATGCATGCAATATATATTGCTAGCCTTAGTGTATTTCAGGGGAAATTTTTTATTCATTCCGTCATGGAGAGACCGACTTTTCTTTGGGAATGAATCAGGTCTTGCTATCGAAGAGGTGAGTTGTTAGGCCCATGAGCATTCTCTCTGGGTGAGATATTTACTGTCAAAGAAGTGGGTTGTCAAACCCATGAGCATTCTCTTTAGGTGATATATTTGTTGTCGAAGAAGCGTGTTGTCAAACCCATGAGCATTCTCTCCAGGTGAGAGTTTTGTTGGGAATTGTTCTTTGGTGCACTAGGAATTAGTTGCAGTGCTATGAGACTTCCTATCGGGCATGCTGTTGAATCCCCAGAAGGGAAGTGGAGTAGTCGAAGGACTATTGAGCAGATAAGGGGAACACTTCCTCGAGTGGGACACACATGTGGGGAATGAGGGACTGTAGACTAGTGGAAATAGTCGATACCTTGGACTGAGCAATTCAACTTTTTTTTAGTGTAAATGTATTGAACCTACACAAAAATATCTAGCTAGCAAATGACATGCACAATTTGTAGAGAAAATATGAGAAAAGAGAAACATGAGAAAGAATGGAAGAATCCTCATAAAACAAATGAATGAATGATAATTTACACATGAAATAATTTTTATAACTCAACTAATGTGCACTAGAGGAGAACCAATAATCCATAGTGGTGGTGCAAAGTGATCTAGACACACTAACATCGGTTATGAGAGTTAACTGCCACCTAGTCTAATCTCTTAGGCAGTTACGGGAGTGAACTGCCACCTAGTTCGAGTTAACTAGTTTCTTAGTCTTTAGTTAACTGACTGAAACATAATGAAGTGAGGAGGGGAGTCAGGGTAGACTTGCAGTCTATCATGTGAAATATCTCAAGGATATCTCTTGCATAATTGGCCTGAGATAGTTTGATGCCTGATGCATCTTGATCGATCTCGAGTCCAAGGAAGAAATGTTGCGGACCCATGTCCGTCATCAAGAACTTGCCATGCAGAATCCTCCTAACTGCAACAATCGCTGAAGTCAAGAAACTAGTGATCAACAAATCATCAACATACAAAACTAGGAGTAGAAGTGAATCCTGAGCATGTAAACATTTGGGTCTGACTTACAAAGTACAAAGTTTTGTGACAGTAGGTAGGAATCCATCTTGGCATACCATGTCCTCAGGGCCTGCTTGAGGCCATAAAGAGACTTCTTCAGTTGATAGATCAAAGATGAATCCTGCATGAAGCCTTAGGGCCGCTCCATGTAGATCTACTCACAAAGATCTCTGTGAAGAAATGCATTCTTCATGTCCATTTGATGGAATTCCCATCCCTTGGCTGCCTCAATGGAAATTTCCAAATGTATGGAATCCATCTTTCCTACTGGAGTGAAGGTCTCGTCATAGTCAATGTCGTGCACCTGCTGAAATCCTTTGGAAACTAGCCTGGATTTATATTTGCTAACCTGTCCATCTTCCAGGTTCTTGGTCCTGTAGACCCATCTGCACCTGACAATTTTCCTTCCTACAAGAAGGGGAACTAGATCCCAAGTCTAGTTCTTAAGGAGGGAGTTGTACTCCTCTTACATGGCGGATTCCCAAAATGTATTCTCGACAACCTCACCATAGGAATGTGGATCTGAAGACTGAACCAAGAAAATATGCCTAGGTGGCATCGATTCAGTGGAAATGAGTGCAAGAGGAGGCTCCTCAAAATCAGATCGAGTCCTCATGGTATCCGTTGGATCCCCAAAAAGAACTCCTGCATCCTGAAGAGTAGTCTTGGCCCACTTGGGCCTCGGCTCTAGCTCTGCATCTGCATATGAATGAACTGAATCTACATATGACTATACTAACTCTGTATCTTAATCATTTGAATCCTCTAAATTAGAACTCTCATTTGAAGAAGAGTCAACATGTGCATGCTCATCATCTTTGACAGGTGGAAGAACAAAAGTGTATGCATGTGGCTGTTGAGGTACATACAAGATACTTTCCTCAAATTGGTAATTATGCTCAATGATGAGCCAGTCCAAGGAAATATCAACGAGTCTGTATCCCTTCACACCGTCGGGGTATACAACAAAGATATACTATGTGCTCTGTGGATCAAGTGCCTTGATTTTCTTAGAGGGAATCCTGGCCCATGCATGAGAACCAAATATATGAAAGTGGGCCACTTCTGGTTTGAGGCCAATCCAAGCCTCATAGGGGGTCTTATCCTTGACAGATCTATGGGGAGATTTGTTTTGGATGTAGGTTTCACAATTAAGTGCTTCAAACCATAACCTGAGAGGGGAGGTGAACAGTGTAGGGCTCTTCTCCCAAAACTTCCCTCTTACACAAAACTCATTAGTTAGCAATCACCATTTACTCATTACTTATTGCTTTCATTTATAATCAATTGAATGCGAACACATATCAACAAGATATATCACCAATATATCACCAATATATCATCAACAAATCATCACCATAAGGAACACAAATAACACAATATATATGTACAATTTTCTTTTTATTATGGACTACAATCATTGGGTTATCAACAACAATTGAATAGAGTACAACTCTACAAGAGTACCAACTCTATAATGCAAGACTCAACTTACACCCTCATCACCAACACGTGTATGTACGCACCCGACCAGTAATATAACTCACGTATGTACGCGACCAGTCTGTACTACAACCTATGTATCAAATTTGAGTACTTAGGGTTTTCTCTTCAAGATGAACTCAGATCCTCTGCAACCTTCAATCACATTCTCTTCTATCTTTCACTGTCCAATATGACCCATAAACAATCATAACACATCCAAGCTCTCCAACATCTTACTCATGCTCCTCAACCATACAGTATGAATGATACTCAATCATGTATAAGCAATCAACATACTATAGAAATCATATCAGTACTGAATCATAAGAGTGTTGCTCACTCCATCAACCATCACAAACCAAATCACAACAGCCATACCAAGAATGCCTTAAGCATTCACGACACAACAAACAAGAGTATCCATCAAGACAATAATGTAATCATACCAGAGATTCTATGGTAGATCTGAGCCCATAGAATGCAGATATGAACCTGCTTCAGTCTTCAAGAGCCAAGCACCAACTCACCCACAAGTATTCATGACTTCATCCACTATACGTGCTTTGTCCTCATTCATCCCGCGTATGTACGCGCCCTAGCTCACTGCAACCCGCATATACCTCAAAAACTAAGGTTTCTGAACTTCCGAAACTTTTGCCGTCATGCTCTCAGACTTGCCGAAACTATGATGCGTCCATGAGATCCTCTAGATCTCCTCTCTCTCAGAATAGATCTTCAATACATGCTCAAGAGATGCTTCTTTTACAAGAGACCCTTGCCTCATATTTATACTCTCCAAGTAGCTTCCTTAGAAGCATCTTCTAGGTCACTTAACCCATTTTCCTCATTTTTATGGTTAACTCACTTTTAACCACTTTCCATAATTAGAAAGTTCTCCATTACTTTATTATTAAATAATCCTCCTTGACTTTGTCACCTCACTTTATCATTTAAATAATCTTCTTTGATTTTGTCACTTCACTTTATTATTTAAATAATCCTCCTTGACTTTTCCACTTTACTTTATCATTTAAATAATAATTTCTTCTTTGCAATCTCTTTGACTTCTTTGAATTTTTGGGGCTTCAAGCCTACATATGAGGGTCCTCCAACTTCGTAAGGCCATAAATCTCAAAACATGAGGAGCTATGTGACATTCCACATACCACCAGAAATGGTATGACAAGAACTATCCATCTAGGATATTTTCACTGACAAATTCACAAATTCACTGATCTTCATCTCAGTATTCCACATTTAAGCATGGGTTCTCCAACCATACTTCTAGGATAACTCAACCGTAAAGTGTCTTCCCATGAGGGATTTCACCATAAGGGGGCCATTTTGGAGTTTATCCGTTTTTACACCTTATCAACCATGATAAGACAATAATGATTCATCTTTACATCAAACCAACTATGCATCATATACCAAAGAAACCACATCGATCCATCTTCATATATGCATCATGTATTAATGACAACTCATTAATCCATATTCATCTATGCATCATATTAATGACATCATATGACTATGATTCTACTTGACATATATCCATTCTCATCAAGGAAAATACATATTACATTTGACATCAATCATCAATCAATCGATCCTTTGGCATCAATCAATCAATTGACATCAATCAATCAAACCTTTGGCATCAATGACAACATCTTTGGCATCAATGAAAACATGATCCAACAACATACTCTCCTTGTTATCTATTCAAAGGATTTTAATATTCTTTCCTCAATGTGTCTCAACAAGGGCTTTGAAATCTTTGATGTGTTGAAATACCTCTGATTTTTTCCCAAGAAAGAAAGTCCATGAGAAGTGTGAGAAATCATCAACAAAAATGAGAATGTACCTTGCTTTACTGATTGATGGATGTAGAGAAGGGCCCATGAGGTCACTATGAGTTAGATCCAAAGGAAAGGAAGCCTTTTGAGTCTTTCCTTTGTCAAATTTCTCTTGAGGGTGTTTTCCAAGAACAGATCCCTCACAAATTCCCTTGGAGTGCTGTCACGAAAGTGTTCAGACGAGGGTCCTCTTATAGTTACCAACAAAAGGGTACCGAAGTAGTCTAGAGCGCTAGAATTTTCATCTTCCCGAGAGGGAAGAAGTCTCACCCGAAGTGTAACCGAGACAAGAAAGAGGGGAAGGGTAAGGAGAATACTTAGATAGATCCCTTATCAAGATTCATATTAGTCTTGCACAAGATAGACTAAGCTTGTATCAGTTCTGTATATTTCCGAACAGATAATAAAGAAATAGAGGTGTGTTTCCATTCATAAGGAAGCATTTAAGAATATCAGACATAAAAGATAACACATAGCAACCTTCAATACATTCATAAGAGTAAATACACAGAATATATTCAAAATTTAGCCCGCCAATTGTATTAATATATCAATTTCTTCTCACAGATTGAGTCACATACAAAATTGATCATAGGAATCTCCCCAACAAGTATGAGACAAGGTTATCTCAATCTCTTGCTCTTTTCCATCTCTACAATGATAAAAAAACTCTATTAGATTGATAGTTTGGTTCTTACCAGGATATCACTACTCAACTAAGCTAACCAAAACAATAACAATAACAACAACCTTTCATTCCTATATTCACCTTTCATTTCTGTATTATTCTTGTATTCTCCTTTCGTTTCTATATTATTCCTGTATTCTTATTTTGTTTCTATATTAAGCTTTTACAATCACATTGATATCATATATATAATCTGGAGTTTGGTGGTTGAGAACTCGAGAGTTATCTCTTTTCTTGATCTTGTTATAAATTCTTTCCTCAAAACTAACGTTGCGTTGTCCTTCCAACCGCTTTCTATTTCTTTCTTTAGTTTGTTGTCCTGCTCCTCAAGAGCTTGCACAACTTGTGTTTACCAAAATGAAGCTGCAGTATGACGTGCACAACTTCTATCCATCAAAACAAAGGGCCCAATAGGCTCCGACCACAATCCTTGACTCATCCCGAGTCAATTCTTTGACTCTTCTGTGGTCTCTGGGTTGGATTGTTGTTCGTCCTTTCCTTCTGGTTCCAGGATGCTTCCATTTCTAGTTTTAATTGTTTATGCTTTATCTTCTTCAAACGAAGCGCCCAAAATTGGGACAAGTTCTAGGGCTCTTTTCTTGACTTCTTGAAAGTTGTCGACTTTGTCCTGCCACTTTCTGGTAAGAAGTGAAGCTTCAACAACAAATTGCTGGGTGGAGTCGGTGATGCAGTATTTTGTCTTGGATGCAACTAGAGAGTTCCATTCCGAGTCAGCTATGGCATCCACTTGATGCATATGTAGATAAGTTGTCTGGACTATTGGTCAAAACTCTCGTATATCTTTCTTAGCCACAATTTGGGCTTCATATAATGCATTGAGGTCATTGTCTGCTTGTTGGATCTTGTCAAATTTCTCTTTCTATTCCAGTGGATCCATGGTGTTAGATGCTTCTTCATTAAGCAATTGGATCTTCACACGCAAGTCCTCCAATGTTTGATTACACCTGGAAATGATTCCCATCCAATCGCTAACCTCTATGAAGATTTTTGTGCATTCTGCAGTCTTTCTATGCAAGGTTATTCTTGCATTGTTTCCTTCTAAAATAACTTTTTCCATTTGCTCTTGTAGCTTCCTGGGTTGTAGTTTGGCTTTGCGCTTGCTGTCCTGCAAATGTACTTAGAGATTTTCTACTCTTTCTGCCAGCTCTGAATAGGCTACCTGAAGTAATTCGATCTGCTCTGCAGGCTCACTTGTTGCGCTGGATTTTGGCAACTGAGGCGCTGTCTTTCTGATCGTTGTCTAGGCCTCTCTGAGTTTTTCCTTTATCTTTTCTACCTTCTATTCTGCTTGACTATTTGAATATCCCTCCTGTGTTCATTTTGCTTGCTCAAGGAGTCCTTCTTGCTTCCAGAACTCGACTTCTCGTTCTGCTTTATGGATCCTCTGCTCGAATTGCTCAGTCGAGGCTCTGATTATGCTCAGTAGCTGCACTGTTGAAAACCGAGCAAGATCGTCCAATGAAGGAACAACATCCATGGGTAATCTGACTTGTAGTGGTAGTCCACTAGCCATCAAATGTCCCGAGGGTGTCTCAACCTCTTCTTCCCCTAGGGATGGACCTTGCAGTTGAAGTGCAAGTCTCATCTTCAGAGTTGTGGGAAGTAGTGGGAGAACTTATGTCTTCGGCAAGCACAATTGTAATAATTCTGCACACTCTTGTGGATTCTAGAGTACGAGCTCCAACTGTTCTTTTAGGGACATTGTGCTCTATCCTGATGTTAGTTGGGGTTCTGTTTGAGCCTACTGTGCTCCTACCTCTATATGTACTAAAACTTTTGGAGTTTCATTGGGAATCTCAACATTGATTGTTGAGAGAGGACTCTAGGTGCCTGGAACTTATGGTATTGGAAGAAGTGGGGGAATTTCTTGTTTCTAACTCTTTGCCGAAGGTAGAGTGACCAGAATAGGTACTGATGGAGCGTCTGGCTGGCTCAAGGATTCAGTGGTAAGAGTACTATGTTCTCGTACATTCTCAGGAGGGTCACAGAGATCCAACTGCATGGGCTCAGGCGAAGTGGCTTGGGATGGAATGGTGGTGTCTTTTGGTGGCGATGGGGCTTGGGGTGGCGATGGAACTTGTTCAATGATGATGGTTGTGTAGGAAGTGGCATCTGGCTCGGGATCATCTATTATGTTGATCACAGTCTGGGAAGCTCGAGTAGATACTCTAGTATGAGTTGCAACCAAGGATACGGGTTGTGGGTTAAATACCTTCATGGGAGAAATACATGTTTGAGGTTTCTTGATCGAGGAATCCCCTATGAAGGCAAAAACAAGAATCTCATTCACATCTTTACTAGATAACACGGTCTATTTTGGAAACAACGAAAACACTGGTAGTGTCCTCTTCTTCTGATCTAGAGGTTCCTGATCATATTCTTCCTCTGAGTCTGTTGGCATTTGGACCTTGTGCTTCTTTGTTGTTGGGAAAAAACTTGGCCCTACTCTTTCTTCTTTCCCCCTTTTCTTCAGGAGCTCTGGTGGCAAGAGGTAATGCATCCCAGACTTGTGTGGGTTTTACTTAACACCTAGCCATGGCATGAATTCCTTGTCAAAGGCCTCTTCATCCAAATAGAAGGGTAACGACCTTGTGTGGAAGTCCTCAGGCTTCGTATGCCTCAACCAAACAAACGTTTAGTGTCGATTTAGCCCGAATGCAATATTATGGGTGTTGAGGTTGAACAATTCTTGTGGTATGCACAATTGCTGAGTTGAATCGATAAGCTGGTTGTACCACTTTAGGAACATTGCATTGTTGAACTCCATATTCTCCGAGTCTAACCTTGTGTGTCAGGGCTCGAACATCTTAGCTAGGCGACCCTTATCTTCCGGTGAAAATTGTCTTCCAGAGGGTGATGTCCATTTCCACATTATGAACGCGACTAACATGTAGCCATATGTGAATGTTTCTCATTTCTCCTGTGCTTCCTCACTCGCAACTAGGAGTTCCTTTAGTAGGTAGCTGCACCAGTTGAATACAACTCCATTCACACAGAATTCTGCTACCGGAAAGGCATCTAAAGTGAATTCTCCCTTGTAATACGAGCACATAACCTTGCTAGAGATCACATAGCAGGCTATCTGGACCGTCTCTGGTAAGATTGGGTCAATTTTGGCTGTATGTATGCCTCTCAGTGTGTGGAATTTCTCATACAGGATAAATTCACCCTTCTTCTTTCCGTGCTTTCTTATCCCTTGGAAACCTTTCAATACGTCCTCACCCTTGAGGGATAGTCCGATCAGTTGGTGGATATCCTCGACATGAATAAGATATATTCTATCCAGCCATAAGCTTTTGTCATGCGCCCGACTGATCAAAAACTTGGTGCAGCGCACAACCTCACGAGCGGTTCAAAAATCTAGTAGATCCTTGAGGTTCATTATGGTGGAATTGAATAGATTGATGAATTCTGTCTTTGATACAAACTGCATGCCTCCCATTGCATCTGGAGATGAGTCCCAAAATACATTGATATTCATCTGCGGGAACAACACTTGGTCCGTCAGGTCGAGGTCGAGGAGTTTTACTTTCTTGACCTTTCCCTTGACATTACCCATGATCTCAACCCGGGGATCACACGACTCATTTGGAATTTCCTATTTTGAAGCTAAAATATGACTTCATGTTGCTCTCGACATTTTAGTCTGGATTGCTTAGAACACTAAACATGTTGAATTAGGGCTTGGGGTCGTGACTGGGGAGCAAGAGATTTCACAAGCGGGACGAGAGTCCAGATAGCGCAAGAAAAAGATAACTGAGGAAAACATTAAGTCTCATTCGTGAGTCCACAAAATATTATACACGGGATAAATGAAAATCCCTGTAATTACTCCCAAGTACACTCATCATTAAACCATAAACTCAATCTCAGGTTTAGGTGTCCGACGGGACTGATAACGGCGTAAGATCATATGGGGTGATTTTGTATTTTAATGGATGAGATGACAAGGACAGGGTCGACTAGAGGGCTTACCGTTTTAATGGTTGAGGATCCCGACGGGGATACTGATGGCATCTTCATGTATCGCGCCTTTATGGTTTAACATAAAGTTCTAACGGGTTACTGTCGCTACCATAAATTGTATGACTGGACAAGACACATGTGGCACATGGGTTGTGATACAATTCATATTCTCCCCCCCTCCGACCACAATGGGGGTCCCCACCATATTAATGACTTCATTTAATGTAATGGTGGCTCTTCCGATCATGTGTGACTGAGTAAGTAGTTCTGCACCAAAGTAACTGCTTAGACTGAAAAATAAGTATATGTCGTGGCGCAACAATGCAAACTACGACATGATTATCTGAATTAAATTAATTATAGGAAATTGAAATGTAACTACTATACATGCTCCCTTGGACTGGAGCAATAGTCCTTTGACTC
Source organism: Picea glauca (assembly GCA_000966675.3). NCBI lineage: Eukaryota > Viridiplantae > Streptophyta > Pinopsida > Pinales > Pinaceae > Picea > Picea glauca. The sequence goes on from JZKD02S1250247.1 coordinate 840,063, forward strand.
AATAATGAGAAATATAGGGTTTCAGGTGGGCGTCATTCACCCATCCTGGTCGAAGGATACCATCCAGTTGAACAATCTTGACTGCACCAGAGTGTCAGATTTTCACAACGATGAATGGACCCAACCAATGCATGCACAACTTTCTTGGGTGCTTCCAATATCAGTTGTCATAGAGTAGCACCTTATCCCCTTGCACAAATCTTTTGGACTTAATATGCCTGTCATGCCAATCTTTTTGTCTCGTTTTTCAACTGTCTGATGAAAATCCGTTAGAAATGTTGCTTCCTCAAGTTCTTGCAAGTCTGCAATCCTCTGCACAATTGATTCATCATCTGTCATGTGTGTAGCCTGGGCTATATAGATACTAGGGGTAATAAACTCTACAGGTACAACAACTTGTTTCCCATAAACCAATTGAAATGGAGTATACCTCTGTAACTTCTTCGTGGTAGTCCTGTAGGCCCACAAGACTGTTGGAACTCTATCATCCTAGTCTTCCATGTTTGCGTAACATAATTTTGTTAGTCCTCTTTCCAGAATTTTATTGAATGCCTCCACCATACCATTAGTTTGTGGATGGTAGGGACTGCTCTTATGGTGTTGTACAAGGAATTTTGTTTTCAGCGTTGCGATTGTGCTACTGATAAAATTACTGCCTTGATCACTGGTGAGGCTTCTAGGACATCCAAACCGAGTGATGACATTCTCAAAGGTAAATCTAGCATCAATATCTGTCGAACAATCTTTAACTACCTATGATTCATCCCATATTGTGAGGTAATCAATTGCGCTAATGATGTATCTGGCCTTCGAGTGCTTAGCTGGGGGGATGATCTGTCCATTAAAGTCAACAACCCACTTCTCAAATGCCTAAAGTGCCATGACTGGCTGAAGGGGTAATTCATCTCTGCGTGATGGCTTTCCTACTCTTTGGTAGATGTCACAATATCTAGCGTACTCCTTAGCATCTTTAAATAACATATCCTACCATAAACCAGCTTGAAGTACCTTCTATGCAGTGGCTTTACCTCCAACATATCCTCCCGCAACTCTACTGTGGAATTCCCACATGATATCTTGCCTTTCATGGTTCAATACACATCTCTTAAGGATGATGTCCAGTCCCTATTTGTAAAGTTGTCTCGCAATTAGTTGATAGTCTGCTGCACAAACCACCATATGTCACTTTTGGGTTGCAGAGTAAGTTTTTGGGCAGGTCCCTGTACTAAGGAAGATAACAATGTCTTCAATATACTCTGGGATGGCCTCAAATCAGAATAGGTCTGCATATGAGAGTTGGTCATCCACTGCTCCACCACTTTCCCCTGACTCCAACCTCAAAAGCTGATCTGGACCTACATTGCATCTTCCTGTTTTTGACAATTTCTTCAAACAAAAACTCTTGAAATAACACTAGTCATATCCAAATCCTTCCCTCAAGTATTGGTTTATTGACTAGATACTTCAATGCAAAATGGTCAGTAAAAAACTTGAAATGAGAGCCTAACGAGTAGTGTCTAAACTTTTGTAATGCATAAATCATAGCTAGACCTTCCCTTTCGGTGGTTGTGTAGTTGTGTTCAACTTGTGAAAGTTTTATGCTAGCAAAGTAGATAGGGTGGTCCATATTTCCTTCCCCTGGTTGTGCTAAAATGGATCCCAGGCCAATTCCTAATGCATCCACATGTACATGGAATTCTATTTACCAATTGGGGAATATCAAGATAGGTGCAGTACTTAGTTTTTCTTTGAGAATGTCGAATGCTTTGTCACATTCTAGTGTCCACTAAAATAGTTCAGACTTCTTTAGCAATTTTTCTAGAGGTGCGGTGATAGTTGCATATCTTCTGATGAACCTACGGTAATATTCGGTATGTCCCAGTGTAGAGCGCAACAATTTAGCACTTGTAGGTGGAGGCATGTTCAGAATGACCACAAATTTAGCTAGGTGTACCAAGACTCCTTCTCTGCATACAATATGGCCTAGAAGATTGCCATGTGGTCCACATAAAATGCACTTCCTTAGATTCAAAGATATCTACAGTTCACGACATCTATCAAACATCAACCAAAGTAGTGCTACATGGTCCTTTAATAGGCTGTATATTGTCCAATCGTCCATGTATACTTCTACAAACTTGTGGATGAACTCTCGAAATACTGCTATTATGATCCGAGAAAAGACTGCAGGGGCATCCTTTAAACCAAAGGGCACTACATTGTATGAAAATGATCCCCATTATGTTATGAATGTGGTATTCTTCTTGTCTTCCTATGTGATTCTGACTTGATGATATCCTGAGAATCCATCTGTAAATGAATAAGATTCTTTTCCTGCAACCTGATCTAACACTTCGTCATTGAGAGGGGTTAGAAATGGATCGTGCACACATGAATAATTCAGACTTTTGTAGTCCACACAGAGCCAAATGTCTTTTGTATCTTTCTTTATCTAGATAACTATGGGGCTAATCCATTCTGCTTCTCCGATTGGGAAAATAAGTCTCGCCGCAAGCATTTTTTCCACTTCCTTCTTGACCTTTTCTTTTATTCTAGGATTAAGGCAGTATTGTCTATGTTGCACAGGTCTTGAGTTGGGTTTCAACTCAATTTTCATTTCTCCCATGTCTCCTTTTATAACTTTGAGTTTTGAGAATGTTTTCGGAAACAAGTCCTCATACTCCCGCAATAGGCTATGTACTTCATTCATGGTTTGCTAATTCGAGTAATCTCCTATAGAAGCTATCTTAGGATTCTCTGCACTCCCTATATTAACTTTCCACAACTTCAGTGGATGGTTATAGGAACTACAGGTGTGACTAGGTATAGTATCTTGAATCTCTCTACTGCCTTTAGTTTCTTTAATGTTTAAGTTTCTCAACTTTTCTAAGTCATTGGGTTTTTCCAGGTCTTTCTCAACTTTAAAACAAGGTACAACTATCTTATCAATTTCAAGGCTCAAACTAGACTGAATAAAATGAACAAGCTCAACACATACTACTGGACTTGATATCTTTTTGAAAATGTTAGTAAAAAGCATTTCTTTGATTCTTTGAAGAACTGTGTTGAGCTCAGGGTACTTACTTGTAAAGGAGAAGTACTTGCAAAATTGATATTGTAAGATCTTCCAATAGTTTGTTTGTCTTCTGGACTGCTCATGTATATACCAATATTTTGGGATTGGACCCAACAAATGGATAAATACTTTAACCCATAGGTGAGAGGGTACTTCTGCAACTCTCCACTGCTTTAAGCAATGCTCAATATGCACTTTAGGGTCAAACCGTCCATCGAACAATTGTGTATCTTTAAAATCTATATTCATCTCTCCCTTCAACTGATCCTTATATTGGAATCAACATCGAATGGCTCACTTTGCGTCTTCCCACTCCATAATCGAGGCCTTATGGGTGGCCCACCATCTAACAGGGGTATGTTGCAAGGCTAAGTCAAGAACAAAGATCCTTTGATCCGTCGCTATTTTCTCTTCCATGCTGGAAAGAAAATTGTGTACCTCTAAGGTACCATCATATGTTGTGTGTTCTCTAACCTCAGATCCAATCCATCTTGCTTCTCTGACAATTGTACATCGTCTTGAAAATCACTCATATGAACCTTGCTGCCAACTATCAAATGCTAACTCTGAATCTTTGTGAGTAGACTGTATGCTTCTCCAACTTATTGATCCATCTGCAATGGGATTTATGTAATCTGGTCTCGTTCCTACTGTTATGGTGTATAATTGGTCAAGAGCATTTGACTCCATGTCTTTGTCCACTAGTTTAGTGTATCTAGGGTCTAGACATGGATGTAAGGGTTGAACTACTTTTATCCCATCTGCTTCAAACATCATGGTGTCGTTCTTTAGATAAATTATGGAATAATTGTCGTATGCCTAATCAATTCCTAGTAGAGTAGGGTAGGGATCCTTATCTCCCATTATCTCAATGACCTCAAAATCGGTTGTGGTCTTAACTCCCGCAACACCTATTTCCACTTTTTCCAGCCTTCCTACTGGAAAACTGCAGAACTGGTTTGCCATTTTCAACTGGATGGGGGAATATACTAATTGAGGTTTTCCCAAAGCTTCCCAGGTCTTTTCGGGTAGGATGTTGACATCATATCCCAAACATAGCATGACACATTTGATTTCAAAATCATTGAGATGGGCTTCTAACCTAAATTATTTTCGTGTTCAGACCTTTTTTCTCTATATTCTCTGGGTATTCTTCTCATGGAGGTTTGTCCTTACTACATATTTTGGGATTCCCTCATCTCCCAATATTAGGTAGAGGGTATTGCACAAATTCTTAGTAAGTTGGTCATCGCATAGGATATCAAAGAATAATTGAAACCAGAGATTGACTACACTTTGAGATTGCTCAGGGTGTCTCCTTGGAATTACAGGGTTTCTAAGTCCTGGTGGTGAAGTAGGGGCTTGAGCATATTTAGTTTGAGAGGTGAATTTAGGGGGGTTCTCCATTATTCCTAGATTAGGGATACTCTTAAAAATTTCTATTGAATCTTTGAAGAACAATTTTTGTTTCAAAGGGTCATACCTGTCATCTTTGGGAACAAATTTCTGAATCTTGGGATGACTATCTGCATCTGCCCCCATTTTTTCTCCTCCACGAGTAATGATTTTGATATTAGGTAGTTATCCCTTGATTCCCCCTTTTAAGTCCGAGCTTATGGGATTAGCTCCTCATTGACGAACCCTGTCTTCCCATTTCGCTATCAGTTTTGGACAATATTCAATTGCGTGCCCATAATTCCTGTAGTGAGAGAACCATGGCCTTCTTAGATGAGGGCATTCTCTGGTGAAGTGACCTTGTTCGTTGCAGTTGTAACATTGGCTCATCCCTCTTCCTCCATCTATTCCTCCTATGAATCCACCTCCAACCCCACCTCCCTGGCCGCTTCGAGGTCCTTGGGGGGTTTCACTTATTCTTAATGTTGTCTGGTCTAATCTGTTAGCAAGTGCGTCTAGCGCTCTACACTGATTTGTAGCATGGGTCGTAGATGCACACAACTCACAATGTATTGTATTGGGTACATTCATGTACTTTTTCATAATAGGACACTGCCTCGGTGCATGCCCATGTGTCCGATAAATGTCACAATACTCAACTAGTTGAGATGTTTGAGCGCCTAGGAAGGTATTGTATATCCCTATTGTATGGAATGGTGGAGTCACAAATTCTTGTGCAACTCCTCACATTGCTCCTGGAGAGGGTCCCATCGGATTGCGAGGAGGTCCCATTCCCCTCATGTGTGAACATTCATTTGCCAGATGCCCTTTTGTCTAGCATCATGTGCACCAAACCTGAGGTCATCCTGGTCTTGGTGTGGTTAATTCTTGAATCTTTTCCGTTAACGCCGATATTTGTCCCTGGAGTTGAGATAAATTTGCATCTACTGGAGGCTTGGTCATCCTCAAACTGCCTGGATAACCTACCACGGCCTCGATCTTCATCGACTGTTCCAAGGTGTCTGTTAAGGTGTCTATCCGCTGCTACATTAAAGGAATTCTCGTCAAAGGTAGTAATCCTTGGATGTACCATTCCCTTTGGTGATCTTTGGGAATTGGATGCGCTAGCCTTCCAATAACATCTTTAAATTTCTAACTGTACTCCCAGGCAGATTCTCCCTCCCTTTGTTGAATCTTCTGCAACTCAAAGAGAGCTTGTTTCTCGGACTGAGGTAGTTTGAATTCGAAGATGAACTTCAAACGCACTTGGCCAAGGGTGAACGCTTGTCCCTGCACCCCTAGTTCAATAGCCTTTATGTACCCTTTGGGAGCATGACCCCTCAAGGTAGTATGAAACTGTACTAACTTATTTTTATCACGAGTCCCTCTGGATCTCCATATGGCTTCACATAAGAACCAATGTTTCTCTACATCTTCATCCCCTTTACCCCATAATTCTGGGTATCGGGTGATCGATCCTCCCATATTTCTAGCCAGTGTGGGTCTCACTGCTCCTATTATAATGAAACCTAATGATCTTGGTTGTGATAAGCCTGAGGATCCCAATATCCTCCCAGCGTTTACACTTACAGACTGATTATGACTAACTGGTTGTGATGGAATAGAAATGGCATAAGTAGACGATGTAGAATTTACAACGGGTATAAAAGAGACCTAGGGGATGGGTGATTCAGAGTTGGTTCCACTGACTTCCAGGCAGGTTTCTTTGATTTGGGGGGTCTCATTTTCTTCCTATGGAGCAGCCTTCTTTGCCTGATTCTTGATATTTCTTGATATCAGGGCTGAATCTTCTTGGTCTCCTGCAAGGTCCAGACCGACTTCTTCTTCCCTTGATTCTCCACAGTCTTCTTCTCATCCAACCATCTGGGCACTCCTTCCTCTCTGCACTTCTCTATGTTGTAATCTTAGACTGGATAGTATTTTTTGTCTTCTTACCTTCCTCAACTCTTCCTTCTTTCTTTCATATGTTCCTTTTTATCCAATTTCTTTTCGCAAAACCTTAGACTGCTTTGCTTCTTTATTTACCTTTCCGCGCCACCACTTCTCAACAATGGTGGCTCTTCTTAAGGATTTCTCGTTTCTTGATCTTCCCCTATCTATCAAAGAACCCTTTCCCCTTCTCAGGTCATTATTATACCCAATAATCACCCTACTCCAAGCGTAGGTGTTTAGGATGCCATCTCAGTCAAGGGAATAGTTATCATCCCCTCCTCCATCAAGAATACTTTGATCCACATGGGAATTTCCGTCAACAGTCTTCCGCGCGTACCTTTCTTGAAAATATCTTCCGCTCATGAAAAATATTAGTCATCCTCAACTGCGAATTCAATGATGTATCCCTCTAGAGTCGTATTAACCAAGAAATCCACTACTCGTGTAATATGGTGATCCAATCGATGAAGTGCTGCGATCTTCTCTGTATCCAAAGTACAAGTCTACTTTGACGTGTTCTTGGAATTCTGGATCTTCTTGTAGCCGATCTATCCAATGGAATAGTTCTTCTGGGAATTTTGCCCAAAATATCTCATACTGGTCACTCGATCTTTCTGAATAAAAGACAAAATCTCTTGTATCCTTCTCGCTTTTACCTTGCAACTCTGCTTCCTTCCATACAAAGGAATCACAATTTTATTTCCACCATTGCTGAATCTCAGATCTATAGATCCACATAAGAATTCTCCTCATAAGTTCCCTTTTAAAACATAGGTCCCGACAACAAAACCATTTTGTTGGCGCGAAAGTGTTCAGACCAGGGTCCTCTTAGAGTTACCAACAAAAGGGTACCGAAGTAGTCTAGAGCGCTAACATTTTCATCTTCCTGAGAGGGAAGAAGTCTCACCCAAAGCACAACCGAGACAAGAAAGAGAGGGATGGGTAAGAAGAATACTTAGACATATCCCCGAGTTATCAAGATTCATATTAGTCTTGCGCAAGATAGATTAATCCTGTATCGATTTTGTATATTTCCGAGCAGATAATAAAGAAACAGAGTTGCGTTTCCATTCATAAGGAAGCATTTAAGAACATGAGACATAAAAGATAATACATAGCAACCTTCAATACATTCAAAAGACTAAATACACAGGATATATTCAAAATTTAGGCCTCCAATTATATTAACATATCAAGTTCTTCTCACAGATTGAGTCACATACACAAGTAATCATAGGACTCTCCCCAACAATTATGAGACAAGGTTATCTCAGTGCCTTGCTCTTTTCCATCTCTACAATGATACAAAAACTCTATTACATTGACCGTATGGTTCTTAGCCAGATCTCGCTACTCAACTAAGCTAACCACAACAATAACAATAACAACAACCTTTCATTCTTGTGTTCACCTTTTGTTTCTGTATTATTCTTGTATTCGCCTTTCGTTTCTTTATTATTCCTGTATTCCCCTTTCGTTTCTGTATTAGCCTTTTACAATCACATCGGTCTCATATATATGATATGGAGTTTGCTGGTTGAGAAATCGAGAGTTCTCTCTTTTCTTGATATTGTCACAAATTATTTCCTCAAAAATGACGTTGCGTTGTCCTTCCAACAACTTTCTATTTCTTTCTTTAGTTCGATGTCCAACTCCTCAGCAACTTGCACAACTTCTGTTTACCAAAATGAAGATGCAATATGACGTGTGCAACTTCTATCCATCAAAACGAAGGGCCCAACATGGAGAAGTGGATCTCAGGTAGACCATCAACCATTCCCTTCTTGTTAAGTTGTTGCATATATCTAAAATTTAAATGCCCAAACCTTTCGTGCCATATCCTACTGCTTTCATCAACATGGGTAAGAAATAATGCAAAATTTGGTTCAATAAATTTAGAAAATGTGTAGATTTTAGATTGATTATTTATCTCACTAGTAGCAACCTTAGAATTGGTTTGCATGTCATAGATATCCATTGCATCAGGTGTGAATATTACTCTCTTTATGGTGCCGTATTTTGTCATCTGATATACAAAGAGAAGATTGATAGAGAGTTTGGGAACGTGTAACACATTCTCAAAGCTTTTGTTTGTGAGTTCAATTCTTCCTTTTCCAGTGACCTTGACCTGAGAGTTGTCCCCCATCAGAATGGGAGGAAGTTTGCATGCGTCCAATAAAGAGTAGAATTATTTTGTGGCTGCCATGTGGTGTGATGCTCCTGAATCTACAATCCAAGCACTGGGAGAGGAGTTGATGGAAATAAAAGCATGGCTAGAATTATCTTTCTTGGGATATTGATCTTATGGCTTCTTCTTCTTAGCACCCTCGGGGATGTGATCTCCAAGGTTGTTTTTTTGAAGTATTTGGGCCATTTGATCTATCTATTTTTGCATACATGTGGATTTTGAATGGAATCCTTTATGGAAGTAAGTGAATTTCTCCCCTTTTCTTCCATTTCCACCTTTGGATCTGAAGGCATCGTTGAAGGGTTTTGAGTACCCTTCCTTCTTTGGATTTACATGTGATTTCCTTTTGTATTTATCTTTAGATTTCTGATTTGGATGATTGCTACCATCTTGAACAACAAGTGCATGTTGCTTTGGGCCTTTGATTTTTCCCATGTTGATAAGCTTGTTATGCTCTTGTGTCAGAGATTCAATAAAGAACTCAAGAGAGGGCATCTTCTAGGTGGCTCCAGAGGTGATCCTAACTGAATGAAATGTGGATACAAACAATAAGTATTCCAGACCAAGTTTGGAGAGAATGGTAAGAACCATTTGTTTCTCCTCCTTAGATTTATCAACCCCGCAAGCCTTGAGTTGCGACAACAAATCCTTATATTTGGTAAAAAAATATGGGATATTGTTGAAGGTTTTTGGATCCAAAGTGAGCAATTCCACCTTGAGCATGTGTCCCCTCATCTCATCCTGTTTTCCAAAAATCCTTTCCATGGTGGTCTAGACTTCATTGGGGGTTTTACAGGAGGATATGTGAAAGAGGAGTTCAGGAGAAATGAGACCACAAATATTTCCAAACGCTTCATCCATTCAATTCAAATACTTGGATTTTTCGATGGATGATGTGGGTTCAGTCTCTGTGTCCATGGTTAACCTATATAATCCTCTGCTTCAAATATGCACTATCATATTTTCCTTCCATGCAAAAAAATTGTACGGTGTAAGAATGATTTTTTTTTGGAAATTCCATTTTTCCGCTGTCTTCAATCTTCGGTACCTGCAAAAAGAATCAGGTGTTTCTTTTTCCTAGAAATCCATCGGCTTTGATACCATGTAAATGTGTTGAACCTGCAAAACAAATATCTATATAGCAAATGACATACACAGTTTGCAAATAAAATATGAGAAAAGAGAAACATGAGAGAAAGAATGGAAGAATTCTCATTAACCAAATGAATGAACGATAATTTACACATGATATACTTTGTATAACTCAACTAATCCACACTGAAGGAGAACCAATGCACCATAGTGGTGGTCTAGAGTGATCTGGACACACACCAACAATTACATGAGTTAACTTCCACCTAGTCTAGTCTCTCAAGTAGTTACGGGAGTGAACTGCCACCTAGTCTGAGTTAACTAGTCTCTCAGTCTTCAGTTAACTGACTGAAAAATAGTGAAGTGAGGAGGATATCATGGAATCATGAGTAATGTGCTAATCTGGTGATGATCCCAAGGATAATGCACATTATTTGGTGATGATCCCAATGCTTCATGGTGATGATCCCAATGTGGCATCTAGACTCCACTCAACTGAACAAACTGAAGTGTGAACTAAAGAGAATATTATCTTAGAGGAATATTCTCCCTATACTATAGGAGACTAAATAATTACTAGTAAACATAGGAAAAATATTTCCTAGGTGTGTGTGAAGTATCTCCAATAGTAGACCATAGATTGACACTAGGAATCCTTTTTCCCTGGTGGAGTTCGAGCCCCAACTCGGGGGTGACCTGTTGCTGAAATATTATGAGGAACAACATCTATGGCTAGGAAGAACATCCAAGTCACGTGCATGGTTGGTTATTTTTTATAAAAGATAAGTGTTCTTATGTACTTGTCTATTTACTAGGTGCTTATTCATTTGTATATGTTATGATCTATTACTTGCATGATGTTGTATATGATTAATGTATGTTATTTTGTTAATGTTGTCTACTCTGTAAATGCGAAGTAAGTATTTAGCATGGTATTTGTATATGCTGAGTATGCTAGTTGATGAGTAACTTCTATTAAGATAGTCCTGGTAAATGGTTAAGAGCTTCTCGAGTGAGGCTAGAAGTACCGTGCGTGCGTAAAGTGATCTGTGTGCATAAATGTCTAAATTCTTTGTGTGCGTTGGAACGTAGTCTGCGCAGAGAGGAAAGAAAGATCCACAAGTTAAATCAATACAATTATGTATGAAGTGGTATTCAGGCGCTCCATATAGTGTGGCACACATTTTTATTACAAGTTACTTCCGTTGTAATAATCTGTAAAAACAGGAGGGAATATGGTGTGGTGCAAACTAGATTGTGTTGTGCGCACTTCCTCGAGTGATTCTGCATAGTTTAATGTTAACTATGCACTAGACTCTTTGATGTATCAAAGCATATTTTGGAAGGATTTGTGTGATGTGGCATGACATGGGAGGCCAAGGATGTTGCATTCTGGTATCCGAGCAATTGGTTCAGCATTGGACTTGTATGGGCCAGAGAATAGCATGAGATAGACATGTGGGCAAGTATTGGCGTTTCATATGTTGGCACCCTATAATTTTTGTGCCGATTTATGAGCCTATTTGATCATTTTTCAACATTATGGCATTTTTGCAGCATAGTCACACTTTTGCAGCAAACATGAACTTTTGCAGCGTTATGGCAGTTTTGCAACAAAAGTGTATTTTCACCATAAATTTTAAATCGTGCGTTCGTTTTACATGAAATTTTTAGGGGAGATGCATCAGGGTAAGATGAACAAACCTATTTAATTTCAAGTCAAAATGATTAACAGTTTTTGAGAAATAAGCCACCATCACCTACAACCATTTTGGGTTTTTATCGAGAACCATGAATTGGGTTTTGCTCAAATGTCTCATGGAGAAGCATTATAACGTTATTAACCTGCTGAAAAAAGATCAGCCCAACCCAGTTGTCTATTTGGGAGAAAATGAGAAATTACCAGTTCGATGCGAAATTTGTTGAAAATAGAGTTTTCGTAGCAAATTTCCCAGTTTACCGTGAAATGGTACGATCAACACATATCAAGGTTATTCGACTTCCATATGGAATGAAACGTGCTAAAGCACCATGAAAACTTGAAGAATTATTTATTTTTCCTTCAGATAGTGTAATTTTTTTAGAGTTGTATGTATAAATTAGTCAAGAAACAAAACCTGAAAATCTAGAAATAAGTTCTAATTAGTTATTAATCTGTTGTAACTGTTTCTAAAATTAGAATCCCTAAAGATTTCGGACCTCTTGAAATAGAATGTAATGTAATCCTATATATGATGAAAGAAAAGAGGGTGAGGAGGAAGAGAGTGAAGGATTGAGTTAGACTTCTATTGTATTAGGGTTTCTTTATTTTTAATGCAAATTTCCCAAGAAAAAAGGGATTGAATAATTTCAAACTCGGAGATTCATGTGTTGATGTTTTCTTAGTCTTTGTTTTCCTTTGTTTATGTTATTCTCTCTCAATATTCCATTTGTGTGTGCTTTCTTTAGTATTTGAATAAGGGTTTATGATTCATAATTCATCCCATGCTTGATGCATTGTTTTAGCATATTCAAATATTTTCACTTATTCTTCTAAGTTAATGCATAATTCATCCTCTAATAGATGCTCTTCCTTAATGAACTGTAATTCTTAGTTTCTTCCACCATACTGCAATGAAATTAATATATGATAAAACATTGTATATCTTTCCTCTGAGATTGTGTGTCTTATTTACCAGTTCTTGAAAATTTTCCGATTTAAATACCTGTTTATTCGACTCCATGCCCAATGGTTTCATTCTCTTCTTTACCACAACTATTTTAAAACCTTCATTTACATAATATCTAGCCATTGTGCCTCTCCAATAACCAATATTTTCTATGGATGAGTTATAAGAGAGCCCACTCTAGGTTGGAAGGGCTAGCTTCCAATCTACAAGTTGGTTTGTGGTTACCTCTAGGTTTTTCTTCCATAGCCAAGAAAAATTATAGAGTGATAAGATTTTGGCACCATTGTCGGGGAGCGAAGGTGAAATATTTCTTGGGAAAGAACGACAAAGATCATATTTGACTCCTGAGGGTAGACAGAGAGTCAACCACAAAATTTGGCTGTATTTGTTTACCCTAGCGACTCCATTTTCAGAATAATCCAGATTTCAAAGCTTTCATGGAGACTCCATTATCCAAAGGATCTTAAGCTTAAAGAGTTATTGGAGACTCCATTGACTGAAAATGAATTCATATGTAAGGTATGCTCCTACAAATCGTTCACATATTCTTGGTTTTCCAAATCGATGCCTTGTATGGATTGGGAAACTTATTTGCCAATATTTAAAGATAAAGAAGGAGATGCTGCTGCTTTACATTTAATTAAATTTTATATGCATGTACATAAGATAAAGGTTGAATTTCATGAATATTGCTTGGTGAAGATGTTCATGGCCACCTTGGAGACAAAAGGAAGATCTTGGTATGAAAAAATACCAGCTGCTAGTCTTTATTCGTTACAAGATTTTCATACAGTATTTTTTGAGAAATACAAAGGATCCTATCCATCTTTATTGTTGGTTGAAAATTGTTGTGATCATTTTGAAAACTTCATTCAACATCTGGAATATTATTATGGTGATGAATATTTTATGGATGAAGAAATTATAGAAGCTATTTATGAGAACCCTTTTCAATATCAAGAATAAAAAGTAGAGGATAACTACCATGATAATAAGGAAAACTTCCAGCAAACAACAACTTCTCCCTTGGTTCAAAATGAAACAGATCAAGATCTTAATGTTGAAAGCCATATACTTTCCCATGTGGACGATGAAGAAGAATATGAGGATATTCGATCAAATTGTTCTTCATATTTTTCATCTTTTGGATCTTTATTTCAAGAGGAATCTTATCAAGATCAGAATGTTGAAGTTGTATGCATTGAAAATATTCCATTTTTCTCTGAGCTATTTATCGAAGAGAATGGTAATTTCACTTTAAATGAAGAACCACTACTTACACATAACAACCATGATTTAGATTTTGAGGAAAGCAATGATGAAGGGAAAGTTGTCTTTGATCCTTTTGAAAACCAAGATGAAATTTCATAGATGCAAGCTATGGATGTCACATTTGAAAATGTTCAAGAATGTATGAATGTTTTCACTGATAATGATGATAGGAAGTACAAGAAAATTGTTGTTATTTTATTCGAGAGTGATCTTGAAATTAAAGACACAGGACAATAACAACCAACAGTTAAAAATGGAAGTTTTTCTTGCCTTTTTGTTGGTAATCAAGAAAGCATAACAATCCTTGTTCTTCAGGACCCTTTTTCATTTTTGTTGAAATCATCAAGGGAGGTGAACTTTACAGTATTCCTGCACCAATGATATCAGTTTCAACTAGAGTTTGATTGAGCTTTTTCCAAAATTTCCTTTCTTTAGGACAGTCAAAGCATGTTACAATCAAACAACCATTTAATTAATTGACTTTACTGGAAGTTTGATTTTACTTGATAAAGAGTTGTTGAATTGGTTAGTGTTGGTTTGTACATAAATAAGCTCAGTATTCTGAGCATCCTTTCAACATTCTAGTTTCATTTTACTTGCAGTTCTTAGTTTCCAACTTTAAGGGTCTGCTCATTTCTTCTTTTTAGTGTGAGTTTCACTTTCAACTTGTACAAAGAATGTCAATTTTTAGGTCAGATTTGTGTGCAGTATCAGATTGGTTTCAAGTTAGCAAGAGAGCATGTCACGTCTCAGTTTGCAGGTTACAATTTTTGAGGTTGGGATCAGGCACCAGGTCTGCAGGTTCTTTGCTACCTCACAAGGAGGATAACATCCCCATATGGAGCTAATGTTGGCACCCTATAATTTTTGTGCCAATTTATAAGCCTATTAACTCATTTTGCAACGTTATGGCATTTTTGCAGCATAATCACACTTTTGCAACGAATAAGAACTTTTGCAGCATTATGGAAGTTTTGCAACGAAAGTGTATTTTCCTCATAACTTTTAAACTGTGCGCCCGTTTGACATGAAAATTTTAGGGGATATGCATCAGGGTAAGATGAACAAGCCTATTTAATTTCAAGTCAAAATGATTCACAATTTTCGAGAAATGATTCACTATCACCTTCAACCATTTTGGTTTTTCTCGAGAACCGTGAATTAGATTTTTCTCAAATTTTTTGTGGAGAAACATTATAACGTTATTAATCTGCTGACAAAAAATCAGCCCAACCTAGTTCACCATTTGGGAGAAAATGTGAAATTACCAATTCACTTCAAAATTTGTTGAAAACAAAGATTTCACAACAAATTCGCCAGTTCACTGCGAAATGATACGACCAACACATATAAAGGTTATTCGACTGCCAGCTGGAATGAAACGTGACAAATCACCATGAAAACTTGAAGAATTAGTTATTTTCCCCTTATATAGTGTAATTTGTTGAGAGTTGTATGTATAAATTAGTCAAGAAACAAAACCCTAAAATCTAGGAATCAATTCTAATTAGTTATTAATTTGTTGTAACTCCTTCTAAAATTATAAACCCTAAAGATTTTGACCCTCTTGAGATAGAATGTTATGTAATCATATATATGATGAATAAAAGAGGGCGATATGGAAGAGAGTGAAGGATTGAGTTGGACTTCTATTGTATCAAAGTTTCTTTATTTTTAATGCAAATTTCCCAAGACAAAAGGGCCTGGATAATTTCAAACTCAGAGATTCATGTGTTGATGTTTTCTTAGTCTGTGTTTTCTTTTGTTTATGTTATTATATCTCAGTATTCCATTTATGTTTGGTTTCTTCAGTATTTGAATAAGGGTTTATGATTCATAATTCATCCCATGCTTGATGCTCTGTTTCAGCATATTCAAATATTTTCACTTATTCTTCTAAGTTAATGCATAATTCATTCTCTGATAGATGATTTTCGTTACTGGACTATGATTCTTAGTTTATTCCACCATATTACAATGAAATTAATATATGAGAAAATGTTGTCTATCTTGCCTCTAAGATTATGTGTTTTATTTACTAGTTCTTGGAATTTTTTTGATTTAAATACCTATTTATTCTACCCCATGCCCAATGGTTTCATTCTCTTCTTTACCACAACTATTTTAAAACCTTCATTTACATAAGGTCTAGCCATTGTGCCTATCTAATAACCAATATTTTTTGTGGCTCATTTATAAGAGAGCGCCCTCTCTAGGTTGGAAGGGCAAGCTTCCAATCTACAAGTTGGTTTGTGGTTACCTTTGGGTTTTCCTTTCACAACCAAGGAAAATTATAGAGTGATAACAATGTAGTGGGACGTTATCATACACAAAAAAATACTGGTGCACGGTGCAGAGATGTGATGCGCGGTGTGCTCACTATAAAGTAGGATGTTAAAAACATCCAAGGAATCAAAAGAAAGGATTTCGACAGGATGGTGCAGAGTTTTCATGAAGTTTTTTCATGAATTCATCTAACAAATCTTGTTGCCTGCACATTTTGTAGAATTATCAGCGATTACAATAGGACAAAATCAGTGCAAAAGGTCAAAAGCATGGAAGATGCATAGAGGACTTACACTCCTGATGACGAGTTCAGGGATTTGTATGTCGATTTGAGTGTCGATGGTACAAAATCCAACGACGAGCGCATAAATTTGGTAGAAACCATAAAGGGACTACAAAAATATGTCCAAATCTATAAGGATGATAAGGAAAGGCTTATGAAATCCAAGGAGCAACAATATGACTTCAATTTCAAATTCATACAAAGCTTGGACATAATAGAAAAGAAAATGGATAAGGATTCAAAGTCAAGTAGGTCAAGAAGTCCCAGGTCTCATGATGAGAGAAGAAGAGAAGTAAGAGATGTTGATATGAAACATCACCATTCATCAAATCATTCATTTATCAAAGCGCGCAGTAGCTCAAGTCCATCTCCTGACATAAAGAATAAGAGAAGGACTGGGGTGGATGAGCTACAAGGAGAAATGAATAAGATCAAGACTCTTATGTTTGATGGTGAGCATAAAAACGATGAAGATGCAGAGACTTGGATGTTGGGTATGAGGAAATACTTCCAACTGCATAATTATTATGCGTAGTCAGAGGGGAGAATTGCTATCTACCAACTTAAAGGGAAAACATCAACGTGGTGGGATCAATATGTGCAAGTGCAACACATTGATGGGAAGAAGGTTACTTGGAGGGAATTCAAGTGATATTTTGAAAATAAATATTTAACCAAGAGGTACTATGATAGGAAAATGAATGAGTTCTTTGAAATCAATCTCGAAGCATGACCATAGATGAGTATGAAAGAAGAATTTTAGAATTGCTAAAATATGTTCCTTTCATAAAGGATGAACATGTGAAGATTTAGAGGTATCTGAGTGGGCTACCATCATTTATCAATGATAATATACAATATGATGACCCTAAGACATTGGAGGAAACAATAAGGCGTGCTAAATGTATTTATTATCAACAAAGGGGAAGACCGATTGTCCCAAAGGCTTGGGAAGATAAGAAGAAAAGCGAGGTGGAACAAAGAAAGAAGGGGTCTAGGCCACCGTTTTTTTAGAAATACTGCGCAGGGACAACCGACTCCCAAAGAGCCTAGAATGACTAAGGAAATGGAAACCAGGCCAAGGAAAAAATCAATGAAGTGTTTGGTTTGCGAGGGAAATCAAATGTTTAGAGATTGCCCACAAAGAGGTGAAAAAACAAGGATTGTGCACAATGTATCACAAGTTGTGACAATTGAAGACATGTGTGGAAGTGTACCTAGGATTTACACAACGCTAGATAACAAACAATATGAGTTCCAGTAGCACATGATCGAGGTGGAAGGTAAGATTAATGACCAACCTATTGCTATTTTAATTTACTCATGAGCTACTCATAGTTATCTAGATCCTAAAAAGGTGGAAAGATTCCAATTTCCAAGAAGCAAGCTTGGAAAACCTTGGTTGGTATAGTTAGCTACAAGAGAAAAAAGGAAAATTAAGGAGATGGTCAAGGAATGTCCAATGGAAATTAATGGACTGGGCACCAAGGCTGATTTGAATATTATACCTTTGGGCTCATACAATTTCCTCATTTGTATGGATTGGTTGGATGAACATCATGTTGTTTTAGATTGTTACAATAAGGCATTTACTTGCTTGGATGAGGAAGGGAATTTAAGATTAGTTCAAGGAATTCCAAGAGTTATGACTATCAGATAAATTTAAGCCTTGCAATTGAAGAAAAGTTACAGAAAGGGATGACAAGTATTTGCAACGCACTTGGGGGAGGTACCTGTGGGTAAAGTACCAAGTGTCAAAGACTGTGCTACACTAAAAGAATTTGAGGATGTCTTCAATGAGATACCGAGGTTGCCATCGAAAATAAATATCGACTTCTCTATAAATATGATGCCTAGAGTAGCTCCTGTATCCAAAACTCCTTATAGTATGAGTCCACCATAATTGAAGGAGTTGTAGATGCAACTTGAAGAGCTTCTGAAGAAGGGGTATATATGCCCAAGTGTGCCACCTTGGGGTATGCCATTTTTATTTTTGAAGAATAATGATGGTACACTGAGACTTTGTATAGAATTCAAGTAGTTGAAAAAAGTAACAGTAAAGAACAAGTATCCTTTGCCAAGGATAGATGACCTATTTGATCAGCTGAGGAGTGCACAAATATTCTCGAAGATTGATCTCATATATGGGTATCATCAGGTAAGAATTAAGGAAGAATATATTAGGAAGATGACCTTTAGAACAAGGTATGGTCACTACGAATTTACAATGGTTCCATTTGGGTTGTCGAATGCACCAATTGTCTTCATGTGTTTAATGAATGGATTTTTTAGAAGTTATTTAGATAAGTTTGACATTGTATTTCTAGATGACATACTTATTTACTCAAAGTATGAAGAAGAGCACGAAAAACACTTGAGGACGATGTTGTAGGTGTTGAGGGAGCATCAAATTTATGCAAAGTTGAGCAAATGTTCATTTTACTAGAGTTAGATTCATTACCCGGGTCATATCATTTTAGAGGAAGGAATAGTTGTGGACTGAACTAAGATAAAAACCATTGAGGAATGACCAACACCAAGAAATGTCGCAGAAGTGAGATCCTTTATGGGACTAGCAGGGTACTATAGAAGGTTTATTGAAGTATTCTCATAGATTGCACATTCGATCACATCCCTGCAGAAGAAAGGTGTGTGTTTTGAATGGACTTCGGATTGTGCAAGGAGTTTTCAACACTTGAAGCATTTGTTTGACAAGTGCGCTAATTTTGAGAATTTCTTTATCCAGATGCAGACTTCGTTGTGTGCACTGATGCATGCAAGGAAGGACTCGGTAGAGTACTCAGTCAGAATGGACATGTGGTGTGCTACAAGTCAAGAAAGTTGAAAGAGCATGAAATACTCTATGCTACTCATGTTAAGGTTTAAGCTATTATTAGAGTTCTTTGCATTTCACTAGATAACAATAGCATAAGATAGGATCACTGGGAAATACACAATCACAAGAGACACATCATTTATCCCGGGAAACCCTCATGGCGGAGAAAACCCAACAAAAATTCCTTATTATAGATATCCAATACAATTCCAAGAGATAACTCAAACAAATACACAAAGTTCCCTCTCGCGAGTACGCCTCTCTCTCTCTCTCTCTCTCTCTCTCTCTCTCTCTCTCTCTCTCTCTCTTCTCCAACTGCAGCTCTGAAACTTGCTCCTCAATGAACAAGTGAGTGTATGTCTAAATGAGGTACTGACATCCTTATTTATACAACTCTGGCACGTGTGGAGGTGTCTTTTCACTGGCAGGGCTGACTTCTCAATATGGGTGGTTATAACCACCTTTAATATATTTTGGGGCTGACTTCTTATTCTACCTATTACAATTATGTTTTGACCAATCCGGAAAAGGGGATTTGGTCTTTTACAATAGCCGACATGATAAATCCGCAATAGGGGATTGATATAATGAATAATACAACAATAATAATTAGAATACACTTTTTAGTTACATTATTTCAACACTCCCCCTTAATAATAAGAGTATTCTATAATAGCATCAGGCGAGAGAGAGGACAACATCATCAAAAACATCTGGTGGGTGAGAGGACATCATCATCAATATCATCTTGGAACACTGACTAGCGTATCTATAAATCATTGGAAGTTTTTCTCATCATCAACACAACATAGAGGCTGGAGCATCATCAACACGACATGGAGCTGGAGTAGCATCATCATCCTCATCGGTATGAGGCTAAGGTAACATCATCATCATCTTCAACATTAAAGCTGAAATAATACCATCATCATCATCTTCAGCAAGGACTCAGGAGCTGAAGTGGCATCATCGTCATCATCTTCAGCAAGAGGCTGAAGTGGCATCATCATCATCAACTGCATCGACATGGATTAGTATAACACTAATACATCCTCATCATCAATAACAACACAAGGCTGATACAACATCAAAAGCAACAATATCACAACAAAAAGGCTCGCAACACATCATAACAATTAAGTTGGCACATCATCACAACAATTAAGCTGGCACATCATCACAAAAATTAAGCTGGCACATCATCATAACAATTAAGCTGGCACACCACACAATAATTAAGCTGGAAAATACCACAACAATTAAGCTAGAAACACCACAACAATTAAGCTGGAACCACAATACTAGACCGGCTTTACGTCACAACCATTAAGCTGGAAGCACAGTACTAGGATAGCTTTACGTCACAACAATTAAGTTGGAAGCACAATACTCGGCTTGCTTTTCGTCACAACAATTAAGCTGGAAGCATGGTACTAGACTAACTTTATGTCACAACAATTAAGATGGAAGCACAATACTAGACATATTTCAACACAACAACTAAACTGGCTTTACATCACAACAATTAAGTTGGAAGCACAGTACTAGGAATATCTCAACACAACAACTATACTGGATTTACATCACAACGATTAAGCTGGAAGCACAGTACTAGGCATATATCAACACAACAATCTAGATTGGCTTTACGTCACAATAATTAAGCTGGAAGCACAGTGCTAAGCATATCTCAACAAAGCAATCTAGACCGGCTTCACGTCACAACAATTAAGTTGGAAGCACATTGCTAGGCATATCTCAACACAACAATCT
Source organism: Picea glauca (assembly GCA_000966675.3). Taxonomy (NCBI): domain Eukaryota; kingdom Viridiplantae; phylum Streptophyta; class Pinopsida; order Pinales; family Pinaceae; genus Picea; species Picea glauca. The sequence continues at coordinate 860,886 of JZKD02S1250247.1, forward strand.
AGATTGGCTTTACATCACAACAATTAAGTTGGAATCACAGTGCTAGGCATATCTCAACACAACAATCTAGACTGGCTTTACGTCACAACAATTAATATGGAAGCATAGTGCTTGGCATATCTCAACACAACAATCTAGACTGGCTTTACATCACAACAATTAAGCTGGAAGCACAGTGCTAGGCATATCTCAACACAACACTACTCCCCCTTTCGAGGGAGATCCTTTCGGAATATACCAATCTTATCTTGAAAGTGCTCAAACTTTACATGAGATAGAGGCTTAGTCAACACATCGACAACTTGTTCATCCTTGCTAACATATTGGAGCTTTATGGCTCCTCTCTGCACCATATCACGAATATCTATGTGCTGCAACTTTTCATGAAATACATGATTCTCTGTCATCTTTATGAAGCTCTGGTTGTCACATATGATCGTGGTTGCTTCCATTTCTAGGTCGAATAGACTAGTCAATAACTTACGAATCCATATAGCTTCACAGTTGGTAGAACACCGAACAATGTATTCTTCTTCTGCTGTACTGAGAGCAATGTTGGATTGCTTCCTACTCTGCGATGAGATCATGGTTGATCCCAAATTGAAACAACATCCTGAAGTGCTCTTCATATCAGAGACACTTCCAACCCAATTTGAATCAGTGTACCAACTCAGTGTGAAATCATGATCTCCATCATAGCTGAGACCACAATCTAATGTACCCTTAAGGTACCTCATCACATGATTTGCAACAACTAGGTGAACATGTATGGGTTCTACTAGAAACTGACTCAAAGTGTTCACGACAAAAAAAATATCTGGTCTGGTGTTCGTCAAGTACATCAACGATCCAATGATCTGTCTATACAATGTGGCATCAATCAATTCTGATGACGTGTCGACCAATAGCTTCAGCTTCATTTCCATGGGTGTATTCATGGACTTGCACTCCAACATGTCGAATCTCTTCAAGATTTCCATTGCATAATTCCCTTAGTTAAGGAAGATTCTCTCTAGACTCTGCCATACCTCAAGACCTGAGGAATAATGCATTAGGCCAAGGTCTTTCTTCTCAAATTCTGAAGTGAGATTCTTCTTACATTCGGTGATGAGCTTTTCTTCTCTAATTAATAATAAGTCATCCACACACAACAACAATATCATCGGCTCATCGTTCATAACCTTGAAGTAGAGGTTAGAATCTGCTTTACTCTTGGTAAAGCCCAAGCTCTTCATAAAACTGTATATCATGCCATACCAATCTCTAGGAGCTTGCTTCAATCCGTACAGATCCTTCTTCAACTTGTAGACATAAGTCTTCTTGTGTTCAAATTCAAATCCTTGAGGTTTCTCTATATACACTTCTTCTTCGATGACACCATTTAGGAAAGATGTCTTTACATCCATTTGATGTAACTTTCACTTCATCTTAGCTACAAGGGATATGATGGTTCTGATCGAAGTGTATCTGGCTACAAGAGCGGATGTCTCTTCATAGTCAATGCCTTCCTTTTGAGAAAATCCACGAGCGACAAGTCTTGCTTTATACTTCTCAATACTTCCATCAACAACATGCTTTTTTTTTAAGAGCCATTTGGAAGATACCACATCCTTACTCTTCGGTCTGGGAACTATTTCCCATACATCATTCTTTATTATGGATTGGTATTCCTCTGTCATGGCATCTGCCCATTCTTTCTTCTGAATGGCTTCTTCAAAGCAGGTAGGCTCCTTCTCTAGGAGATCACACATCAAAGCCATATAACTAGATAATGACTTAGGTCTCTTCACCTGTCTCGTGGTTCCTTTGGGAACACCATACTTCTCTCCATCTTGAATAAGCTCTCTAGCCTGAGCTGGCTTTATCTTATGGGAGATCATCATCTGAGGAGGTTCTTGAAATTTTACTATGTCATCATCTTCTAGAATTTCCTCATCAAGGGAAGTTATGACTTCCCTCATTGGTTTTGCAGCTCTAGGAACCTCCCTCACTGATTCTGCAACTCTGGGAGCTACAGGTTACTCTTCATATACTTCTTCAAGCTGACATCTTCTCAATTTCTTGAGCACTGCATCTTCATCAAAGGTCACATCCATGCTGATATCTTACAGGGTATACTTGGTGTTGCATACCAAGTCTAAATATGAAAGACTGAGTCAGGATTCAAACAAAGTTTGCTTCCCGTTCTAATGTTCGGTCATCGTTGGAGCCTTCTGCTCCTTTTAGTCAATCTTCATATGAGATATTTTGAATCTCAAGAGATAACTTCTTCTTCATCTTCTATGGTACATGAGTGTATATGGTCATGTACATAGTCTGCTTCATGTCTCATTTAATACGTTGCCTTCTGCAACCTTCACTATAGCTTCCTCAGGATTATCACCTGTGACCTGGAACAAGGTCAACAAAACAACAAGCAAGAATAATATCCTTTTGATAATCATAGATAAGGAAATAGCACGAATAATCATCACAGTAGCTCCTGAAGCAACGATCAAAAGTAAGAGATACACTACGAAATGAGGTCAACACTCTTATAGTGTTGTGATCAAACATTCCTCCATGGCAACTTGGAACTAACACACGAGGTTTCTCTTAGAGGAGGTGTCAGTTGTATCAAGCAAATAATTACATTAAGTATTTACCTTTATATGCTCACATGATACCAAATATAATACTTTACAAAGACTGCTATCTCAACTATAGTAGTTACTTGTAAAGGGGAAGTCGTCAATTTGTCATGTGTACCATTGAATCTTATCAACTTGATTAATCAAACTTGGAGCCTTGTCCTCAAGAATGAGTGTGCTTGCTTTTCTTCCAAGTCTCCTTCACTCAAGATGACGAGTGATTTGTTCAACCTGTCTTCTGTACTAAGACACTATGCTTATCTCCGATGGAAGGTTGGGTTTGAGGATAATCTCTATGATCTCAACTTTTAATCCATATAATATCTTGACTCAGATTTTGATCAAAGGTTAGAATGATGGTCATAGCTACAACATACAACACTAATCAAAATAATGTCATAATAAATAGATGCATATCAGAATAATCACACCTGGGTTGCATCATTCCTCTGAATGTGTTGGATCTTGAGATCCTTCTAGATCTATGGCAAGAGATCCCTTCTCCTGCAAATACCCTT
>JZKD02S1250248.1:0-38146 GCA_000966675.3 Picea glauca
TGAGAGATCCTCTCCATGGTGGTGAAGTCTCCAAATCTTATATAATGAGGGATTTCCATGGAGGAAGGGGGAGAGAGGAGTTTAGAGATACCAAACTTATGATCTCATGAGAAGTAGAGGAGAATAATCAATGAAAGTATTGTCATTCTGATCATGGAGCTTTTGAGCAAGGGTTGGACAAGGAGAGCTTCATGAAGCTGTTGCACTCACATCTATGGTTGTAAGTTTTCTTCATTGTTGTTCTCATTAATACAATCAATGTTTGGCATGTTTCTTTCAAACTTGTACTTGTTCCATATAAGTTTGTCTATAGTAGATGGATCTATGTTTTAGCTAATCTCAGTAGAGTAGGAAGTCTTTTGTACTTTTGTTTGTCTTGTAGGACCTACTAAGGAGCTCAAGATCGAAGCTCATCTCAAACCTTGTAGGGAAAAACGACGTTCATAAGGTACACACCTTCCTCCTTCTATTTTGTTCATCAGCTTGATTATATATAAAAGGAATCCAGCGTCCATGTTAAGCACCTTCTGTCTTAGAGTTAAGGGTCTAGCTCTCAAGAGGAGGTCTACCTGTCCGCAGGGAGATTTTCCTACAACAAACACAATTTGTGAAATATAAACTATTGTCTTGACAAACTAGAAGTTAACAGAAAATGATTGTAATTTTTGGTATCCTAAATATAAAAGGGCAGTAACATTTGCCGTGGAGTTTCTTGATAAAAGGAATATGTAGAATAACGCAGATAATTGTCCCTCAGTCTGAGAAGACCATTTCTGATATTTCCCTCTCCTCTGTCCAGGCATTCTTGGTAGCCTCACTCTTCGTTAATAGAGTGCAGGCATGAAGCAAGAGCATAGATGGAGGTATTTGATGGCCCTTTTCTAGTTTGCATAGAAAAAATCCCCTTGGATTCCCATTATCAGAACACTAATCAAATTTTGAGTCGTTCCGATGACAAAGTTTCCCTATGCAGAAAAATATTGAAATAAATTTGTTATTTCCAAAAGAGCGACCACTCCATGTCGCAATTTCACAAATGTCTTGTGTGTAATTGATAAATAGTTTTAAATGTAGACACGTTATCCACTACATGAACCAAGGCCATCAAATGGAACCCATTCATTCAACCTTGCCTGGCAACTTGCAATCATTCAACCTTGCCTAGAAACCTACAATAAAGAGTATGTAAGAAGTGTCAATACATCAGAGGTGACAGACAACATTCAGGCCATAGACATTCATAGTCAAGTTTCTTTCCTTGTTCTTCATGTTGTCCTTCATAAAAACAGAGAAAGGAAGATGGACGAATGTGATTTCAATGCTAAGTATATTGACGGTATCCATGGCGATGCCACACTACCTGAATTCCGCAAACATAATTTTTCTGCTAGGAATAATATTTAAAGAACCAGAGGACAACACCCTTGTGTTTCGAGAGGAATAATTCTCATCAAGATCTGGGCATTTAAATGTGAAAGCATCCTCCAAAACAAGGATTTTCTATGCATCTTATGAGGCAATAGTACCCAATATTTCCGTTGCACAAAAAACCATAATTCTATGGCTACAAGGAGGCTCGGGCTGCTCAAGCATGACTGGTAATTTCTACTGTGTTTTATTCATTGATAGTCCAGTGGGTTCAAGATACAACATTGTAGAGAAGGACGAGGACATCCCGACCTACCAAAATCAGGTTGCAGAGCATCTCTATACTGCTTTAGAGGAGTTTTACAGCTCAGTTCTAGAATTTAATAACTACCTTCTGTTTGTGGCTGGTGAGAGCTATGCAGGTAAGTATGTTCCTGCTTTGGGTAATTGTATTTTAGTGAAATATAAAAAGAATATAATGGATAACACATAATTGGGTTCATTGGGTTATGGTAATTCAAAATTTACATTCCCTCTTGGTGGGCTTCTTGAGCTTGCTTTCCAGATGGTTGAGGGAGGTTTTCCAACGGATGGGAGGAGGTCACCCAAGAAGAGAAGCAAGTGATTCAATAGAAGGAAGGAGCACATACATAGGTCTGGGAGTGCACAACAAACCAAAATGACACAAGTTCAATGAAAGAAAGTTGTTCACATTCAACCTTCAGCCTAGAACAAAAATCCATGAATGATACAAGCCCACATTTTTTCAGAAACAACTGGTCGCTCCTCTAGTTTCAGTATCGGGAACTCATGTATTTTTTGAACCCGTCGTTACCTTTCCCTGGTTACACCTTTGGAATACCATGATTCTCAGTTAAGGAAACAGAACCAGTCAAACTAGTAATTGCATGAGTGAAAAGCACTTACATAATTGCATATAAAAATCCTCGCATGTTGGCAATCCTTCTCGATGATCCATTTGGCTTGAGAGTTAAGCCCAAATATTTGAACCCTCAGTTTCAGTGAAGAACCAACACTAAAATAAATCATATTATATAGGACCAAGTTGATCTAGTTGAAGCAGTAGTGGTTTCAACAGTGTCAGCAACATAAGAGAAAGAGCCATTCCAAGCAGTTACAGTGCTAGTTTTAGATCCATATCTAGTTGAAGCAGTACTGGTTTCAGCAGTGTTAGCAGCAGAAGAGAAAGAGCCAATCCAAGTAGTTCCAGTGCTAGTTTCAGATCCATATCTAGTTTCCCCATTTTAAACAACAACATAAGAAAAATGAAATCATCTCTGCCTCTTTTACACCCTTGGCTGAGATATTGGTTCCGACGGCTATGCAAGGGGTTGAATATGGAAATAAGGAATATCTGAGGTAGTGAGAAAGTGCCTCTCCCTGACACTTCTCCTGTATTGGTTATGACGATAGCGCAGGGGGTCAAAGATGGCAAAAAGGAAGATCCAAGGCAATGAGCGAGCGCCTCACCCTGGAACTTCTCCTCTTTTGGATTCACTTGGTTAAGAAGTTGTTTTTGTCTTTCACCTGGTCGAATGAATAAGTTTAGTTGGCTCAAATTGAATGAAGAAAGTGGTGCGACGGTGAGATCAGAGTTAGTGAGCGGTGAGTGCAAAGTCGGTGAGCTCAGACAACAAGTCTGTAAATAATTAAATGACAATCGAGTTAATGGATGCTAGATTGGGTAAAATTGTAGTGGATTCGGCTTACTAAAAAATGTAGTGGATTTGGATTACTCAAATGAAGATCTTGTTTGTGAAATTGATGATTGATGTTGATTGATGGTGTTCTTGTCAGTGTAATTGATGGATTCGACTTAATTGATGGTGTTCTTGTCAGTGTAATTGATGAATTCGACTTAATTGATGGTGTGGATGTTCCCAATGATCAATGCATTGATGGTGGGCAATGAATTGTCATTATGAGGGACATGGATTAATGAAACCAAAGATCCAAAGTAAGAAGCCAAAGATCCAAAGTAAGAAGCCAAAGATCTAAAGATAACATTAAAACATAAGTATGATCCAAAAATAAAACATTACGATCCAAAAATAAAACATTAAGAAGCCAAAAAATAAAACATCAGGGAGAGCTAAGTTGGCCATAAGACCTCAAATATTATTGTCGAATCACAATACAAAGAATATGTATTTTTATTATATGAAAAAAAAATGACTTTCCTATGTAAAACGATACACATTCTGGGAAAAATATATGTCAAACATTGAACTAATATGAAGTCAACGCATATCAAATNTCTTGGTCTTACCTTTCTGAGGCCTGCTTGATGAGGCTTCTGCTTTTGGTTGCCTGTGTGTTTCTGAAGGCTTTGATGGAGGTATATTTATCTTCAGTTTTGCATCTTGTTTGATTTGTAAGTTCTCCTGTGTTTTTTCCATCCCCTGTTCTGAATCAGAGTCACTATAAGGTAGATTGAGGATGCTTTTTCCTGTGACAGGACTTTTTTCTTCAAACTGTAATTTCCTCTTTATTCCTCCCTTCTTGCTGGGTGATGTCTATATAGAATCACTGGGCATTGATATTCCTTTCCTCCTCCTGTGACTACTCTTGGGAGTAGGATCTTTTCTGCCTCTGGTTTTCTTGGCTTCTGGAGGTTTTTCTGTTTGAAACTCATTCCAGAACAAAAAGAAACCCCATTCTATTTGTTTCCTCTGAAGAGCTTCTTTCACAAGAAGGCTAATCAGTCCCTGATGTGATAATCTGCTTGAAACTTTAGCAGGCTGGGCCTTTACCTGTCTTGCCATCTTATCCAAGGTTTTATGAAAGAAATAAGGCATGTTTAGGTGTTCTCTGCCAGTGAAATGGTTCAGCAATTTAAAATGGTAATACATGACCCTGTTGTAGCACCCCTCACAAGTGATATACACCAAAATCGCCTTTAGCAGTAACTGCCACTTTGGCTCCAGATAGGACATGGGAATGTCCTTCTTCCAAATCAAAGCTTTATGGACTGGTAACAGATAGGAACTGAATTCAACGTTTGAAGGTGAAGAGGTTTTAAACCAGCAATCCCCTGTTCTGGATAACCCTGTGTATTCGGCAATAGCTGCTTCATCTATAATGAACTCCTCTCTGCCTATTCTAGCAATCCTTCCATCGTATGAGAGGGCAAATGCTTCAGCAACTTGTTGGTGAAAGGTTGTCAATTTTTCACAATATGTGAAAACTCCGACCTGTTTGAAACACTCTGCGACCTCTGGATGATCTTCAAAATACCACATGCCATCCACCTCGGACCTCAAAGCAGGACTTACTTTTGACATGACTCAATATCGACTGTACTTGAAACTGTGGGGAATAAAAGTGTTCGGGAGGTAATGGTTCTGGGAAGTAGGAATACAGTGGATACCACTTATGCAAAAAACCAGTGAAATCGGATGACAAAGCATATGATTAATGAACTCACTAAAACACCATCCCAAACTTGGATGACAATCTAGCTGAGAGATGCCGAAACTTTAGCTTTTTGGGGGCAATTGAATTGCTGAAACTTTGAAAGAGAAGGGTTTCCGATCTTACCTGATAACCCACCTAGATTTCTTTGACTCGGGATGCCTGCTAAACTCGGAGACACTTCGACAATCGCCAGAGAACACGGGATCAAAATTTTGAAAATATGCTTTACTGATAAGATCGCGGACTTGTGATTATCTTCAGCGATAATCGGGATTCATTATAACTCATTGAGTTTACAGATGAAGGAAAGACCTGGTAATGATGATTGGCGTACTTACCATTGAAATGGAGGGAACCTCGTACAATCATACCTGTCAATAACCGCTCTACGTGGATTTGAAATGATTAATGCAATGGATTATACGCAGGTGCTTCGAACCTTTCGGATGAACACCATGAATGAGCATCATCTCCCACGATGCGAGCTTTCGGCGGTTGTATTCCTCATCATTGCAACGATTTTTGACATCTGGCTCGTGCGAAAGCACGAGATTTCTTTTTTCCCGTTCAAATACTTTCGGTGGTTGCATTCCTTTTGCCTTGACCCCTTTTCTGCCGAAGATGAACACTTTCGGTGGTTAATGAGCACACTGGAGGCTCGCCTAAACCACCGAAACCTGATATTTCGCTTTCTTCTTGACCGAACCAAAATCAACATGACTTTTGAGATTATTTTGGAAGTACAGACTCTCTAACCTATTGATAAAAATTTAGAAATCAAATGTAGGAACCAACCTATCATCTAAAAATCAAAACAAATCTACTGATTTATTTGAGGAGTTAACACCATGGAGGAAGGGGGAGAGAGGAGTTTAGAGATACCAAACTTATGATCTCATGAGAAGTAGAGGAGAATAATCAGTGAAAGTATTGTCATTCTGATCGTGGAGCTTTTGAGCAAGGGTTGGACAAGGAGAGCTTGATGAAGGTGTTGCACTCACATCTATGGTTGTAAGTTTTCTTCATTGTTGTTCTCATTAATACAATCAATGTTTGGCATGTTTCTTTCAAACTTGTACTTGTTCCATATAAGTTTGTCTATAGTAGATGGATCTATGTTTTAGCTAATCTCAGTAGAGTAGGAAGTCTTTTGTACTTTTGTTTGTCTTGTAGGACCTACTAAGGAGCTCAAGATCGAAGCTCATCCTGGACCTTGTAGGGACAAACGACGTTCATAAGGTACACACCTTCCTCCTTCTCTTTTGTTCATCAACTTGATTAGATATAAAAGGAAGTCAGCGTCCATGTTAAGCACCTTTTGTCTTAGAGTTAAGGGTCTATCTCTCAAGAGGAGGTCTACCTGTTTGCAGGGAGATTTTCCTACAACAAACACAATTTGTGAAATATAAACTATTGTCTTAACAAACTAGAAGTTAATAGAAAATGATTGTAATTTTTGGTATCCTAAATATAAAAGGGCAGTAAAATTTGTTGTGGAGTTTCTCGATAAAAAGGAATATGTAGAATAACGCAGATAATTGTCCCTCAGTCTGAGAAGACCATTTCTGATATTTCCCTCTCCATCGTCCAGGCATTCTTGGTAGCCTCACTCTTCGTTAATAGAGTGCAGGCATGAAGCAAGAGCATAGATGGAGTTATTTGATGCCCCTTGTCTAGTTTTCATAGAAAAAATCCCCTCGGATTCCCATTATCAGAACGCTAATCAAATTTTGAGTCGTTCCCATGACAAAGTTTCCCTATGCAGAAAATTATTGAAATAAATTTGTTATTTCCAAAAGAGCGACCACTCCATGTCGCAATTTCACAAATGTCTTGTGTGTAATTGATAAATAGTTTTAAATGTAGACACGTTATCCACTACATGAACCAAGGCCATCAAATGGAACCCATTCATTCAACCTTGCCTGGCAACTTGCAATCATTCAACCTTTCCTGGAAACCTACAATAAAGAGTATGTAAGAAGTGTCAATACATCAGAGGTGACAGACAACATTCAGGCCATAGACATTCATAGTCAAGTTTCTTTCCTCCTTCAAGTTTCTTTCCTTGTTCTTCATGTTATCCTTCATAAACACAGAGAAAGTAAGATGGACGAATGTGATTTCAATGATAAGTATATTGATGGTATCCATGGCGATGCCACACTACCTGAATTCTGCAAACATAATTTTTCTGCTAGGAATAATATTTAAAGAACCAGAGGACAACACCCTTGTGTTTCGAGAGGAAGAATTCTCATCAAGATCTGGGCATTTAAATGTGAAAGAATCCTCCAAAACAAGGATTTTCTATGCATCTTATGAGGCAATAGTACCCAATATTTCCATTGCACAAAACCCCATAATTCTATGGCTACAAGGAGGCTCGGGCTGCTCAAGCATGACTGGTAATTTATACTATGTTTTATTCATTGATAGTCCAGTGGGTTCAAGATACAACATTGTAGAGAAGGACGAGGACATCCCGACCTACCAAAATCAGGTTGCAGAGCATCTCTATACCGCTTTAGAGGAGTTTTACAGCTCAGTTCTAGAATTTAATAACCACCTTCTGTTTGTGGCTGGTGAGAGCTATGCAGGTAAGTATGTTCCTACTTTGGGTAATTGTATTTTAGTGAAATCTAAAAAGAATATAATGGATAACACATAATTGGGTTCATTGGGTTATGGTAATTCAAAATTTACATTCCCTCTTGGTGGGCTTCTTGAGCTTTCTTTCCAGATGGTTGAGGGAGGTTTTCCAACAGACGGGAGGAGGTCACCCAAGAAGAGAAGCAAGTGCTTCAATAGAAGGAAGGAGCACATACATAGGTCTGGGAGTGCACAACAAACCAAAAGGACACAAGTTCAATGAAAGAAAGTTGTTCACATTCAGCCTTCAGCCTAGAACAAAAATCCATGAATGATACAAGCCCACATTTTTTCAGAAACAACTGGTCGCTCCTCTAGTTTCAGTATCGGGAACTCATGTTTTTTTGGACCCATCGTTACCTTTCCCTGGTTACACCTTTGGAATACCATGATTCTCAGTTAAGGAAACAGAACCAGTCAAACTAGTAATTGCATGAGTGAAAAGCACTTACATAATTGCATATAAAAATCCTTGCATATTGGCAATCCTTCTCGATGATCCATTTGGCTTGAGAGTTAAGCCCAAATATTTGAACCCTCGGTTTCAGTGCAGAAGCAACACTAAAAGAAAGCATATTATATAGGACCAAGTTGATCTAGTTGAAGCAGTAGTGGTTTCAACCGTGTCAACAACATAAGAGAAAGAGCCATTCCAAGCAGTTCCAGTGCTAGTTTTAGATCCATATCTAGTTGAAGCAGTATTGGTTTTAGCAGTGTTAGAAGCAGAAGAGCAAGAGCCAATCCAAGTAGTTCCAGTGCTAGTTTCAAATCCATATCTAGTTTCCCCAGTTTAAACAACAACATAAGAAAAATGAAATCATCTCTGCCTCTTTTACACCCTTGGCTGAGATATTGGTTCCGACGGCTATGCAAGGGGTTGAATATGGAAATAAGGAATATTTGAGGCAGTAAGCAAGTGCCTCTCCCTGACACTTCTCCTATATTGGTTATGACGATAGCACAGGGGGTCAAAGATGGCGAAAAGGAAGATCCAAGGCAATGAGCGAGCACCTCACCCTGGAACTTCTCCTCTTTTGGATTCACTTGGTTAAGAAGTTGTTTTTGTCTTTCACCTGGTCGAATGAATAAGTTTAGTTGGCTCAAATTGAATGAAGAAAGTGGTGCGACGGTGAGATCAGAGTTAGTGAGCGGTGAGTGCAAAGTCGGTGAGCTCAGACAACAAGTCTGTAAATAATTAAATGACAATCGAGTTAATGGATGCTAGATTGGGTAAAATTGTAGTGGATTCGGCTTACTAAAAAATGTAGTGGATTTGGATTACTCAAATGAAGATCTTGTTTGTGAAATTGATGATTGATGTTGATTGATGGTGTTCTTGTCAGTGTAATTGATGGATTCGACTTAATTGATGGTGTTCTTGTCAGTGTAATTGATGAATTCGACTTAATTGATGGTGTGGATGTTCCCAATGATCAATGCATTGATGGTGGGCAATGAATTGTCATTATGAGGGACATGGATTAATGAAACCAAAGATCCAAAGTAAGAAGCCAAAGATCCAAAGTAAGAAGCCAAAGATCTAAAGATAACATTAAAACATAAGTATGATCCAAAAATAAAACATTACGATCCAAAAATAAAACATTAAGAAGCCAAAAAATAAAACATCAGGGAGAGCTAAGTTGGCCATAAGACCTCAAATATTATTGTCGAATCACAATACAAAGAATATGTATTTTTATTATATGAAAAAAAAATGACTTTCCTATGTAAAACGATACACATTCTGGGAAAAATATATGTCAAACATTGAACTAATATGAAGTCAACGCATATCAAATCCTAGAGTCCCTGCTTGCCTTCGACAAGGACTAATAAGTCCCTACCTGCTTACAACGGGTTTATTAGTAATCGATTTACATCGACATACATGTTTTGATATTAATGTTATTAGAATTGAAATGTTTTTTTTTTTTTTTTTCTTACAAAGATTGTAATTTGAGATGATATTGAGCATTCCTTGCTATTATTTTGGACAAGCATTCAAATATTTAGTTTGGTTAATATGTTATACTTTGGGATGTGGTTTTGATGGAAAAAAAAATTAAGTTTTTTAAAATTACAATGAATGTATCTTCAAAGGAGTGTGAACCTAATTGTTGAGACTATTATTTCATAAGTTATAWTATACTTTCTTATCATATTTATATAAATAAGGGCTGCATGGTTGGTATTGTAGCTGAGTTAGTTGGGAAATATATGTTCAATAATGAAACTTAATATAATAAAATGCATAGAAAATGAATAGTTTTTGTCAAAATAATATAATTAAACAATACATAAACTAAAGAATAAGGGCTGCATGGTTGTAATTGTAGCCGAGTTAGTTGGGAAATATATGTTAAATAATGAAACTTAATATAATTAAATGCACAGAAAATGAATAGTTTATGTCAAAATAATATAATCAAACAATACATAAACTAAAGAAAAATAGCATTATTATTTATGCAAGAGGAGAATGATAAGAATAAAGAAAAAAAACAAGTGAAAACATCTAGTATTGTTGACGCAAAAACATTTAGCATCAGAGTTTGTTAAAAATAATTGATAATTATTAACACAAAATGTATTTATGAATGAATGGAAGGATCATATTTATGAATGGACACATTTAATAAAATCGATTGACAAAGTTGTCACATCCTCAACACACATAACAAACTGTGATAAATAAATATACTTTGTAATTGAATTTGGCACGACAATGAAATCAAAAAAACAAAAGGTACCGTCTATAATAAATAACTACATCATTTTTATGTATTTTATTTACTAAGTATTCATTGTGAAGGGATATACCTGTGTGGAAGTGCAGAAGCTATATGTGTGCAGAATATATTTTTGTGTTGAAGATGTATTTGATTTACGAAGTGTTCATTCTGTGGGGATATACCTGTGCGAAGGTGCGGAAGCTATATCTGTGAGAACTATATGTTTGTAGTATCGTTATGAAGGATATACTTTTGGTGGAGGTGCATAAGATATATGTGTGTGGGTACTTTGCATTGGTTCCCGTCTATTCTAACCTACAAAATTTTTCCATTGCTTCCTACATATGATAACCTCCAAACATTTTACATTTCTTCCTGCATAAGACTCTCAAATTATCGTCTATGGGTTTGCAATTTCTCCTTCTTGACCTTGTCATCCCCTTCATATATATTATGTAACTTGTCCCACATATCTTTTGCCGAAACACAATGCATGAATTTGATAAATTTTGATTCTGCTAAACCACACAAAATTGCATTCATGGCTTTAACATTATTGTCATTGAGCCTTTTTCCAATTGCATTTATAGGTGGATTTGTTCGAGTTGTGTAACCATTTTTAACTGCAGTCCAAATTCANTAATATAATTAAACAATACATAAACTAAAGAATAAGGGCTGCATGGTTGTAATTGTAGCCGAGTTAGTTGGGAAATATATGTTAAATAATGAAACTTAATATAATTAAATGCACATAAAATGAATAGTTTTTGTCAAAATAATATAATCAAACAATACATAAACTAAAGAAAAATAGCATTATTATTTATGCAAGAAGAGAATGATAAGAATAAAGAAAAAAAACAAGTGAAAACATCTAGTATTGTTGACGTAAAAACATTTAGCATCAGAGTTTGTTAAAAATAATTAATAATTATTAACACAAAATGTATTTATGAATGAATGGAAGGATCATATTTATGAATGGACACATTTAATAAAATCGATTGACAAAGTTGTCACATCCTCAACACACATAACAAACTGTGATAAATAAATATACTTTGTAATTGAATTTGGCAGGACAATGAAATAAAAAAAACAAAAGGTACCGTCTATAAAAAATAACTACATCATTTTTATGTATTTTATTTACTAAGTATTCGTTGTGAAGGGATATACCTGTGTGGAAGTGCAGAAGCTATATGTGTGCAGGCTATATTTTTGTGTTGAAGATGTATTTGATTTACAAAGTGTTCATTCTGTGGGGATATACCTATGCGAAGGTGCAAAAGCTATATCTGTGAGAACTATATGTTTGTAGTATTGTTATGCGGGGATATACTTTTGGTGGAGGTGCATAAGCTATATGTGTGTGGGTACTTTGCATTGGTTCCCGTCTATTCTAACCTACAAAAATTTTCCATTACTTCCTACATATGATAACCTCCAAACATTTTACATTTCTTCCTGCATAAGACTCTCAAATTATCGTCTATGGGTTTGTAATTTCTCCATCTTGACCTTGTCATCCCTTTCATATATATTATGTAACTTGTCCCACATATCTTTTTCCGAAACACAATTCATGAATTTGACAAATTTTGAATCTGCTAAAACACACAAAATTGCATTCATGGCTTTAACATTATTGTCATTGAGCCTTTTTCCAATTGCATTTATAGGTGGATTTGTTCGAGTTGTGTAACCATTTTTAACTGCAGTCCAAATTCAACTCCAACAACTGTTTGGACTAAATTCTTCTCAAACTAAGCCCACATACTGTCTATATTAAATTCTTCTCAAACTATAATATGTACAAAAACTTCAGTTCAATTCAAGCTTCCACCTGCATAAATCTATTACTTCAACAAATACTCTGTCGTTGTTTTAATTACCATAAAACTCTCCACATGTTTACAATTAGAAAGACTTCATATGTTCCTTGTCTGACCTTGCACCTTCTTTCCACCCTTAAACAAGTACATCTCTCTCTCTCTTCTCTAACACTTGAGAAACTCAAAGCCTTGCATTCACTTCACACTCACACTAAAAATGGATTGGGGCATCATTATTTAAAGGCCTCATCGTAGGGAAATTTTATGGGGCATCAAGCTAGATGGTCAGCTTCATATATTGAGCCCATATGCCCAAGTATTTTTATTTATACCAAAAATNGTAGATGGATCTATGTTTTAGCTAATCTCAGTAGAGTAGGAAGTCTTTTGTACTTTTGTTTGTCTTGCAGGACCTACTAAGGAACTCAAGATCGAAGCTCATCCCGGACCTTGCAGGGACAAATGACATTCATAAGGTACACACCTTCCTCCTCCTCTTTTGTTCATCATCTTGATTAGATCTAAAAGGAAGTCAGTGTCCATGTTAAACACCTTCTGTCTTAGATTTAAGGGTCTAGCTCTCAAGAAGAGGTCTACCTGTCCGTAGGGAGATTTTCCTACAACAAACACAATCTGTGAAATATAAACTATTGTCTTAACAAACTAGAAGTTAATAGAAAATGATTGTAATTTTTGGTATCCTAAATATAAAAGGGCAGTAAAATTCGTCGTGGATTTTCTTGATAAAAAGGAATATGTAGAATAACGCAGATAATTGTCCCTCAGTCTAAGAAGACCATTTCTGATATTTCCCTCTCCTTTGTCCAGGCATTCTCGGTAGCCTCACTCTTCGTTAATAGAATGGAGGCACGAAGCAAGAGCATAGATGGAGGTATTTGATGGCCCTTGTCTAGTTTGCACAGAAAAAACCTCCTTGTATTCCCGTTATTAGAACGTTAATCAAATTTTGAGTCGTTCCCGTGACAAAGTTTCCCTATGCAGAAAAATATTGAAATAAATTTGTTCTTTCCAAAAGAGGGACCACTCTTTGTGGCAATTTCACAAATGTCTTGTGTGTAATTGATAAATAGTTTTAAATGTAGACACGTTATCCACTACATGAACCAAGGCCATCAAATGGAACCCATTCATTCAACCTTGCCTGGCAACCTGCAATCATTCAACCTTGCCTGGAAACCTGCAATAAAGAGTATGTAAGAAGTGTCAATACATCAGAGGTGACAGACAACATTTAGGCCATAGACATTCATAGTCAAGTTTATTTCCTCGTTCTTCATGTTGTCCTTTGTAAACACAGAGAAAGGAAGATGGAAGAATGTGATTTCAATGCTAAGTATATTGACGGTATCCATGGCGATGCCACACTACCTGAATTCTGCAAACATAATTTTTCTGCTACGAATAATATTTAAAGAACTAGAGGACAACACCCTTGTGTTTCGAGAGGAAGAATTCTCGTCAAGATCTGGGCATTTAAATGTGAAATCATCCTCCAAAACAAGGATTTTCTATGCATCTTATGAGGCAATAGTACCCAATATTTCCATTGCACAAAAACCCATAATTATATGGATACAAGGAGGCTCGGGCTGCACAAGCATGACTGGTAATTTCTACTATGTTTTATCATTGATAGTCCAGTGGGTTCAAGATACAACATAGTAGAGAAGGACGAGGACATCCCGACCTACCAAAATCAGGTTGCAGAGCATCTCTATACTGCTTTGGAGGAGTTTTACAACTCAGTTCTAGAATTTAATAACCACCTTCTGTTTGTGGCTAGTGAGAGCTATGCAGGTAAGTATGTTCCTGCTTTGGGTAATTGTATTTTAGTGAAATCTAAAAAGAATATAATGGATAACACATAATTGGGTTCATTGGGTTATGGTAGTTCAAAATTTGCATTCCCTCTTGGTGGGCTTCTTGAGCTTGCTTGCCAGATGGTTGAGGGAGGTTTTCCAACAGACGGGAGGAGGTCGCCCAAGAAGAGAAGAAAGTGCTTCAACAGAAGGAAGGAGCACATACATAGGTCCGGGAGTGCACAGCAAACCAAAAGGACACAAGTTCAACGAAAGAAAGTTGTTCACCTTCAGCCTTCAGCCTAGAACAAAAATCCATGAATGATACAAGCCCACCTTTTGTCAGAAACAACTGGTCACTCCTCTGGTTTCAGTATCGGGAACTCATGTTTTTTTTGCACCCGTCGTTACCTTGCCCTGGTTACACCTTCGGAATACCATGATTCTCAGTTAAGGAAACAGATCCAGTCAAACTAGTAATTGCATGAGTGAAAAACACTTACATAATTGCATATAAAAATCCTCGCATGTTGGCAATCCTTCTCGATGATCCATTTGGTTTGAGAGTTAAGCCCAAATATTTGAACCCTCGGTTTCAATGTAGAACCAACACTAAAAGAAATCATATTATATAGGACCGAGTTGATCCAGTTGAAGTAGTAGTGGTTTCAACAGTGTCAGCAACATAAGAGAAAGACCCATTCCAAGCAGTTCCAGTGCTAGTTTCAGATCCATATCCAGTTGAAGCAATACTGGTTTCAGCAGTGTTAGCAGCAGAAGAACAAGAGCTAGTCCAAGTACTTCCAGTGCTAGTTTCAGATCCATATCCAGTTTCCCAAGTTTAAACAACAACATAAGCAAAATGAAATCATCTCTGCCTCTTTTACGCCCTTGGCTGAGATATTGGTTCCGCCGGCTGTGAAAGGGGTTGAAGATGGAAATAAGGAATATCTGAGGCAGTGAGCGAGCGCCTCTCCCTGAGACTTCTCCTGTATTGGTTACGACAATAGTGTCGGAGGTCGAAGATGGAGAAAAGGAATATCCAAGGCAATGAGAGAGTGCCTCACCCTGGAACTTCTCCTCTTTTGGATTCACCTAGTTAAGAAGTTGTTTTTGTCTTTTACCTGGTCGAATGAATAAGTTTAGTTGGCTCAAATTGAATGAAGAAAGTGGTGCGACAGTGAGCTCAGAGTCTGTGAGCGGTGAGTGCAGAGTCGGTGAGCTCAGACAACGAGTCTATAAATAATTATATGACAACCGAGTTAATGGATGCCAGATTGGGTAAAATTGTAGTGGATTCGGCTTACTAAAAAATGCAGTGGATTCAGCTTACTCAAACGAAGATCTTGTTTGTGAAATTGATAATTGATGTTGATTGATGGTGCTCTTGTCAGAGTAATTGATGGATTCGACTTAATTGATGGTGTGGATGTTCCCAATGATCAATGCATTGATGGTGGGCAATGAATTGTCATTATGAGGGACATGGATTAATGAAACCAAAGATCCAAAGTAATAAGCCAAAGATCTAAAGATAACATTAAAACATGAGTACGATCCAAAAATAAAACATTAAGAAGATAAAAAATAAAACATCAGGGAGAGCTAAGTTGGTAATAATACCTCAAATATTATTTTCTAATCACAATACAAAGAATATATATTTTTATTATATGAAAATAAAAAAAATGACTTTCCTATGTAAAACGATACACATTCTATGAAAAATATATGTTAAACATTGAACTAATATAAAGAACGCATATTGAATGTTAGAGTCCCTGCTTGCCTTCGACAAGGACTAATAAGTCCCTACCTGCTTACAACGAGTTTATTAGTAATCGATTTACATTGACATACGTGTTTTGATATTAAAGTTATTAGAATTGAAATGTTTTTTTCTTTTTAACAAAGATTATAATTTGAGAAGATATTGAGCATTTCTTGCTATTATTTTGGACAAGCATTCAAATATTTAGTTTGGTTAATATGTTATACTTTGGGATGTGATTTTGATGGAAAAAAAATTTAAGTTTTTTAAAATTACAATGAATGTATCTTCAAAGGAGTGTGAATTTAATTGTTGAGACTATTATTTCATAAGTTATAATATACTTTCTTATCATATTTATATAAACAAGGGCTGCATGGTTGGTATTGTAGCTGAGTTAGTTGGAAAATATATGTTCAATAATGAAACTTAATATAATAAAATGCACAGAAAATGAATAGTTTTTGTCAAAATAATATAATTAAACAATACATAAACTAAAGAATAAGGGTTGCATGGTTGTAATTGTAGCCGAGTTAGTTGGGAAATATATGTTAAATAATGAAACTTAATATAATTAAATGCATAGAAAATGAATAGTTTTTGTCAAAATAATATAATCAAACAATACATAAACTAAAGAAAAATAACATTATTGTTTATGAAAGAGGAGAATGATAAGAATAAAGAAAAAAAACAAGTGAAAACATCTAGTATTGTTGACGCAAAAACATTTAGCATCAGAGTTTGTTAAAAATAATTGATAATTATTAACACAAAATGTATCTACTAATGAATGGAAGGATCATATTTATAAATGGCCACATTTAATAAAATTGATTGACAAAGTTGTCACATCCTCAACACACATAACAAACTGTGAAAAATAAATATACTTTGTAATTGAATTTGGCAGGACAATGAAATCAAAAAAACAAAAGGTACTATCTATAATAAATAACTACATCATTTTTATGTATTTTATTTACTAAGTATTCGTTGTGTAGGGATATACTTGTGTGGAAGTGCAGAAGCTATATGTGTGCAGACTATATTTGTGTGTTGAAGATGTATTTGATTTACGAAGTGTTCATTCTGTGGGGATATACCTGTGCGAAGGTGCGAAAGCTATATCTGTGAGAACTATATGTCTGTAGTATCGTTATGCGGGGATATACTTGTGGCGAAGGTGCATAAGCTATATGTGTGTGGGTACTTTTCATTGGTTCTCGTCTATTCTAACCTACAAAATTTTTCCATTGCTTCCTACATATGATAACCTCCAAACATTTTACATTTCTTCCTGCATAAGACTCTCAAATTGCCGTCTATGGGTTTGTAATTTCTCCTTCTTGACCTTGTCATCCCCTTCACATATATTATGTAACTTGTCCCACATATCTTTTGTCGAAACACAATGCATGAATTTGACAAATTTTGATTCTGCTAAACCACACAAAATTGCATTCATGGCTTTAACATTATTGTCACTGAGGCTTTTTCCAGTTGCATTTATAGGTGGATTTGTTCGAGTTGTGTAACCATTTTTAACTGCAGTCCAAATTCAACTCCAACAACTGTTTGGACTAAATTCTTCTCAAACTAAGCCCACATACTGTCTATATTAAATTCTTCTCAAACTATAATATGTACAAAAACTTCAGTTCAATTCAAGCTTCCACCTGCATAAATCTATTACTTCAACAAATACTCTGTCGTTGTTTTAATTACCATAAAACTCTCCACATGTTTACAATTAGAAAGACTTCATATGTTCCTTGTCTGACCTTGCACCTTCTTTCCACCCTTAAACAAGTACATCTCTCTCTCTCTTCTCTAACACTTGAGAAACTCAAAGCCTTGCATTCACTTCACACTCACACTAAAAATGGATTGGGGCATCATTATTTAAAGGCCTCATCGTAGGGAAATTTTATGGGGCATCAAGCTAGATGGTCAGCTTCATATATTGAGCCCATATGCCCAAGTATTTTTATTTATACCAAAAATNTGTTTTAATTACCATAAAACTCTCCACATGTTTACAATTAGAAAGACTTCATATGTTCCTTGTCTGACCTTGCACCTCATTTCCACCCTTAAACAAGTACATCTCTCTCTCTCTTATCTAACACTTGAGAAACTCAAAGCCTTGAATTCACTTCACACTCACACTAAAAATGGATTGGGGCATCATTATTTAAAGGACTCATCGTAGGGAAATTTTATGGGGCATCAAGCTGGATGGTCAGCTTCATATATTAAGCCCATATGCCCAAGTATTTTTATTTATACCAAAAATCTTGATTGTCGATTCGGCTCTAGGTCCCTTGACACTTCTTCGAATCAAGCTGTAAAAACAATCATTTGTAACTTGTCCCAATTTCCTCTAGTTTCGTGTGCCCTCTCTTCACTAGCTACCAGGTTAACTGGGCCGCTAGTCTATTAAAACATTCACATGACACCAATTAACCTTAAATATAAGAAGCCATCCGATGAGTCTAGTATTAAATCACGATTGTCGATTTGATTGGTCCAATTCACCACATATCAGGACCACCAGAGCACCGGGTAACCAGGGTATCACCAGAACACCAGGTATCGAGTATCAGATTATTAGAACACAACATTTCAAATAGTTTTCGAGGTTTTGATACAAAAATATTCTTGTGGAACCTTGTTTTATAAATCCATTAGTAGGGGCCTAGACCCAATCAAATGACGCAACGCATATCGACTTATCACTAGGACCACCTGGTCACCGACCCACTGGGAATTTAACACTGCACCTTCAATTGTTTTCCCTGGTCTAGTTCCATCGATATTAGCCATTGATATCTCTGATCAACGATCACAATTCAACCATACTTCAGTTTACAATTCTTCACTAGAACACTGACCCACAGGCTCACCTATGTATCGTCCCATTGTGGTATCAGTCCACTACGCTTTCTCACATTCAATCTGGTCTGATAATCTATATATTGATATATGATATACTAACCAGACCACCAGGACTACCAGGTCACCATCCCACCAACCCGCCAAAGTATCATCCCACCGTGCTTTCAATCCAATATGGTTACTCGATATCTGATATCTGGATACTTGTAGTTTTCGATATCGGATATACGATATACTGGAAGTTTTCAACCTTATCCTTATTTGTTATTATCCGATGATCAATGGTTAGGAATCCCTAGAGATCTTGTCATCAACCTCTATGTCCCCACCACTGGAGCACTGGGCCCTCATAAACTTTATCCTTAAGCCAAAACTTTCATTCATTTGTCGATGTTCCAATATCCGATATACTCGGCACCAAGACTAAAAGTTCACACTTTGCACAGAGTTTCATAACTCATCCATCACATTCAAACTAAAAAGAGTTTCATAACTCGTCCATCACATTCAAACTATGTAATAGAGCCTTTACATTATAAAGTCATTGAGAGTGGATCTCATAATAAATGTGGGATAAATTGAAGTTTCTAAATCATGTAAACAACTCTGAAATGAAAATATTTATTAGGCGATCAATTCCCTACAAGAGTCTATGCGTGGGCGATTAATTCCAATATTGAACGATGCATGTTCCAACTACAAAATCATTGATCTTAAAGAGGTATTTATGTGGTTTACTTTTGATAATATATGTGTTTTACAGGTGGATTTGGTGGATTTATGTAACCATTTTTATCTGCACTCCAAATTCAACTCCAACAACTGTATGGATTAAATTCTTCTCAAACTGAGCCAATATACTATCTAGATTAAATTCTTCTCAAACTATTATCTGTACAAAAACTCTAGTTCTATTCTAGCTTCCACCTCCATAAATCTGTTACTTCCACAACTACTATNTTGCATTTATAGGTGGATTTGTTCGAGTTGTGTAACCATTTTTAACTGCAGTCCAAATTCAACTCCAACAACTGTTTGGACTAAATTCTTCTCAAACTAAGCCCACATACTGTCTATATTAAATTCTTCTCAAACTATAATATGTACAAAAACTTCAGTTCAATTCAAGCTTCCACCTGCATAAATCTATTACTTCAACAAATACTCTGTCGTTGTTTTAATTACCATAAAACTCTCCACATGTTTACAATTAGAAAGACTTCATATGTTCCTTGTCTGACCTTGCACCTTCTTTCCACCCTTAAACAAGTACATCTCTCTCTCTCTTCTCTAACACTTGAGAAACTCAAAGCCTTGCATTCACTTCACACTCACACTAAAAATGGATTGGGGCATCATTATTTAAAGGCCTCATCGTAGGGAAATTTTATGGGGCATCAAGCTAGATGGTCAGCTTCATATATTGAGCCCATATGCCCAAGTATTTTTATTTATACCAAAAATCTTGATTGTCGATTTGGCTCCAGGTCCCTTGACACTTCCTCAAATCAAGTTGTAAAAACAATCATTTGTAACTTGTCCCAATTTCTTCTAGTTTCATGTGCCCTCTCTTCACTAGCTACCAGGTTAACTGGGCCGCTAGTCTATTAAAACATTCACATGACACCAATTAACCTTAAATATAAGAAACCATCCGATGAGTCTGGTATTAAATCACGATTGTCGATTTGATTGGTCCAATTCACCACATATCAGGACCACCGGAGCACCGGGTAACCAGGGTATCACCAGAACACCAGGTATCGAGTATCAGATTATTAGAACACAACATTTCAAATATTTTTCGAGGTTTTGATACAAAAATATTCTTGTGGAACCTTGTTTTATAAATCCATTAGTAGGGGCCTAGACCCAATCAATTGACGCAACACATATCCACTTATCACCAGGACCACCTAGTCACCGACCCACTGGGAATTTAACACTGTACCTTCAATTGTTTTCCTTGGTCTAGTTCCATCGATATTAGCCATTGATATCTCTGATCAACGATCACAATTCAACCATACTTCAGTTTACAATTCTTCACTAGAACACTGACCCACAGGCTCACCTAGGTATCATCCCATCGTGGTATCAGTCCACCACGCTTTCTCACATTCAATCTGGTCTGATAATCTATATATTAATATATGATATACTAACCAGACCACCAGGACTACCAGGTCACCATCCCACCAACTCGCCAAAGTATCATCCCACCACGGTATCGGTCCACCATGCTTTCAATCCAATATGGTTACTCGATATCTGATATCTGGATACTTGTAGTTTTCGATATCGGATATACGATATACTGGAAGTTTTCAACCTTCATCCTTATTTGTTAATATCCAATGATCAATGGTTAGGAATCCCTAGAGATCTTGTCATCAACCTCTATGTCCCCACCACCGGAGCACTGGGCCCTCATAAACTTTATCCTTAAGCCAAAACTTTCATTCATTTGTCGATGTTCCAATATTCGATATACTCGGCACCAAGACTAAAAGTTAACACTTTGCACAGAGTTTCATAACTCATCCATCACATTCAAACTAAACAAAGTTTCATAACTCATCCATCACATTCAAACTATGTAATAGAGCCTTTACATTATAAAGTCATTGAGAGTGGATCTCATAATAAATGTGGGATAAATTGAAGTTTCTAAATCATGTAAACAACTCTGAAATGAAAATATTTATTAGGCGATCAATTCCCTACAAGAGTCTATGCGTGGGCGATTAATTCCAATATTGAACGATGCATGTTCCAACTACAAAATCATTGATCTTAAAGAGGTATTTATGTGGTTTACTTTTGATAATATATGTGTTTTACAGGTGGATTTGGTGGATTTATGTAACCATTTTTATCTGCACTCCAAATTCAACTCCAACAACTGTATGGATTAAATTCTTCTCAAACTGAGCCAATATACTATCTAGATTAAATTCTTCTCAAACTATTATCTGTACAAAAACTCTAGTTCTATTCTAGCTTCCACCTCCATAAATCTGTTACTTCCACAACTACTATTTCATTGTTGTAACTACCATAAAACTCTCCACCTGTTCACAATTAGCAAGACTTCATATGTTCCTTGTTTGACCTTGCACCTCCTTTCCACCCTTACAAAATTACATCTTTCTCTCTCTTCTCTAGAACTTGTGAACCTCAGAGCCTCACATTCACTTTGCACTCACACTAAAAATGGATTGGGGCATAATTATTTAAAGGCCTCATCGTAGGGAAATTTTCTGGGGCATCAAGTTGGATGGTTAGCTTCATATATTGAGCCCATATTCCCAAGGATTTTTCTTTATACCAAAAATCTTGATTATCGATTCGACTCCATATCCCTTGAAACTTCTTTGAATCGGGCTATAAAAACAATCCTTTGTAACTGGTCCCAATTTCCTCTAATTTCACGTGCGCTTTGTTCACTGTCTACCAAGTCAACCAAGCATCCAGTTTCTTAAAACATGCATACAACACCCTTTAACCTTAAATATAAGCAACCATCCGATGAGTCTGGGAATAAATCAAGAACATCGATTTGATTGGTCCAATTCACCACATATCAGGACCACCAAAACACTGGGCAACCAGGGTATCACCAGAACACCAGGTATCAAGTATCAGATTATTGAAACACAACATTTCAAAAAAAATTCGAGGTATTGATATGGAACTCTTCTTGTGGAACCTTGTTTTATAAAGACATTAGTAGGGACCCAGACCCAATCAACTTACGTCGTGTATATTGATTCATCACCAGGACCAACGAGACTTTAACACTGCACCTTCAATTGTTTTCTCCAGTTTGGTTCCATCGATCTTAGCCATTGATATCTTTGATCAATGATCACAATTCAACCATGCTTAAGTTTACAATTATTCACTGGAAAAATAACCCACCGGCTTACCGAGGTATCGTCCCACCACAGTATCAGTCCATCACACTTTCACATATTCAATCTAGTCTGATAATAGGTATACTGATATATGATATACTAACCAGTCATCTGGATTATTTTTGGCACGAAATGAGAGCGAAGATATAATAAATAAATGTACAGATATATATCATATATCCAATAATATAAAAGATATATATCATAAATATAACCATAAACACAGAGATACAATAATACACAATTTCTATAAATGAGCGAAATGTACAAAACTATAGAAATATGGAGTGAAAGACTCACTAGAATGGTGGAAGCTTATCTATGAGAAGAGATGTGATGGCTACTCACATTCGTAAGAAGATGGTTATTAAAATGAGGCTCCAAAGGAATTTTTAACATAAATAAAATCCAAAACCATAACCTCGAAAGATGAAAATCCAAGGGTTTTGTTGACCTTGTTTTGGGTAGTTTGGTGTATCAACTTCACGGGGGTGTAACTTTGGCATACGATATTTGTTTGGGGTGCACGATACCTTGTTGGAAAGGTATCAATGAGGAGATTCATTTTGGGAGTTCAATCAAATCCTTTGGCTATAATTGAGGTACCCTATCATGAAAAAATGTCATTTAGGCCCACAAAATGGCCCCAAAAATTTGGAAATGCTAAAAATAGTAAGTTTCCAACAAATTGTTTTGAGCCAGTTGGAATAGGTGGGTGGCCACCGATATTCACCTGGATCAATACTCCCTCCTTAGGGGCAAATGGTCTCCATTGCATTGAGTTCCTAGGGGAGAGGGGAAAGTGTTTGTTGAATCTAAATCTTGGTGAGCTGCTTGCCTTGCTAGAGAAGTTGTGATGCTTAGCTTGTTGAAGGTTGTCACAAACCTATTGCTAGCGGGGTTGAATATGTTCAACTAATTGGTTTTATCTTGAATTGACTGGGAAGTGTGTAGGAACCGTCGTAGGTGAACATTGTTTTCGTTCTCTTCTCCAATCTTCTTATGTTGGAAAGAAAGGTCATAGGCCAAGGTTGCAGTGGTTGCAATGTACTTCTATTCACCTCTTGAGCATATTGTGAAGAGGCCTAATTTCACAGTATGAGAGATTACCTTGCGGCACTATTTGGTGGAACAATAGTCGGAAGTACCTCTAGTATCCTATAGAGATGACTCCCCAGAGTATCAATGACACTATGGGGTCGAGACTCATAACAACATGATGTTTCCACATATATGGTTGGCCAAAAAGAAAATCACAGACATCAAGAGGGGAAACATAACATAATACCTCATCCTTGAAGATTTGGATGCCATAGGATAGGTGGAATTGCTGGCTGACATGGAGATCTCATCCCTAGCGAAGCCACCCAATGTTGTATGGTTGTGGGTGTGGTGTTGTCAACAATCCAAACTATTCAACAACCTATGCTGAGATGAGGTTCTTCTTTCTTCCACTATCAACAATGAAATTCAACAGGGTCCCCTTCACCCACATCTGTGAATGGAACAAGCGCTCCTCCTCTTCAGGATTTACTAGTTCTTTTGGTTGAATTGTTGTAGTTGTGATACTAGCAGTGGGGTCTGCGATGATGATCTGTCTTCTATCAGGATTTTTTGAATCAGATTTTGAATTAGGGTTGGACTCCTTTTCTTTGACCTCGACCACCATTGAATTTTTTGAGCGACATTCATCAGTGTTGTTCCAGAGGCTTTTATGGAATTCGTACCACTTTCCAATGTCCTTCGTCTTTCTGTTACCCTTATTTTCTTGTGGCTTGGATGAGTTTTTGAGAGGATGTTTGTTAGGGTAATATTTATCATACTTTGGCTTTTGTGGATTTGCAGACCCAAACTCCCGTTAGTTCCGATGCCTAAATTTCTGCTCGATTTTGACAAGATATTGATAGGAAGCTCCCAGTGATGAGATGTCTAGGAAATCCATTTCGACTTAGATGTACTTATGTAGAGCCCCGCAGTATTTCAGAACCAGATGTCCCTCAGAGTCTTTTACACCCATCTTGGTGAACAAGGTATGGAAATTATTTGTGAACTCTGACACTGTTTGGCCCCTCTATTGTCGCAGTGTGGTCCATCTCATGTATTGGTCGTCATAGTTATCCTTGACCACATCCACAAAAAAATCCCAAGTGGGCTCAACCCCATATATTCCAGAATCCTCTGTATATATTTTCTCCCATTTAGTTTCCCACCAATGTTTGACATGGGGGAGATCCTTAAGGAGTGCGAAGGTGATATTTTCCCAGTGGAAAAAATTGAGAACAGAGAAATAACCTTCTAGTAGATTTAACCATTTTTATAGGGCATATGCATCTATATGACCTTCAAATACGTGAATATCAAAATTAAATTGTACCTTGAAAGGAGAGGTTCTTCAAATTATTCACTTGATGAAGACGTGTCTGTTTTTATCGACAGTCTTTGAAAGATGTGGGGAAAATTCTCCATCATTTCGTCCCTCTGTTGCATGAGAGCTTGCTCAAGAAACATATTAATAGAATATTTTTCTCCGTCATTTTTATTTCTTCTTCCATGGAGGGTTTCTTGGGTGTGCAAGAGAAATTGTCCTCAAGAGAGACAAGCTCGAGACCCAAATTGCTATACTCGGACCTCGTCAGGGACATACACTCAAAAACGATCAAGAGCAGACTCCTTTGATACCACTGATCCGATTTATTTTTGGCACGAAATGAGAGTGGAGATAAAATAAATAAATGTATAGAGATATATCAGATATCCAATAATATCATAGAGATATATCAGAGAGATAACCATAAACACATAGATACAATAATACACAATTTTTATTAATCAACGAAATGTATAAAATTGTAGAAATATAGAGTGAAAGACTCGAGCAGGTTATCTCTGAGAAGATATATGATGGATACTCACATTGGAAAGAAGATGATTATTAAAATGAGGCTCCAAAGTCCTTTTTAACATAAACAAAATCCAAAACCCTAACCTCCGAAGATGAAAATCCAACAATTTTGTGGACCTCGTTTTGGGTAGTTTGGTGTATCAACTTCCCGAGAGCGTAACTTTGGCATACGATCTTCATTTGGGATGCATGATAGCTCGTTGGAAAGGTATCGACGAGGAGATTAATTTTTGGGATCAATCAAAGCCATAGGTGATCATTGAGGTGCCTAATTGTGAAAAAGTGTCATTTAGGCCCTCAAGATGGCCCCAGAAGTTTGGAACTTCTAAAAATAGTAAGTTGTCAACAAAATGTTTTGAGCCAGTTGGAATAGGTGGGTGGCCACCGATATCCACCTGGATCAATCCTCCCTCCTTAGGAAGAAATGGTCTCCATTGTGTTGAGTTCCCATTAGAGAGGGGAAAGTGTTTGTTGAATCTGAATCTTGGTGAGTTGCTTTCCTTGTTAGAGAAGTTGTGTTGCCTAGCTTGTTGAAGGTTTTCACAAACTTGTTGCTGGCAGGGTTGAATATGTTCAACAAACCTGTTGTATATTGTCTTGACTGGGTAGTGTGTAGGCACTGTCGTAGGTGAAGAAAAAATATATTCTTTCTCTTCTGCAATTTGCTTCTATTGGAAAGAAAGGTCTTGGGCCAAGGCTGCAGTGGTTGTAGTGTGCTTTTGTTCACCTCTTGAATAGATTGTGAAGAGGTTGAATTTCATAGTATGAGAGTTTACTTTGTGGAATTTTTTTGGTGGAACAATAGTCAAAACTTCCTCTAGTATCTTGTAGAGCTAACCCCCCAGAGTAGCAATGATAGTACAAGGTCGAGACTCATAAACAACATGATGTTTCCACATATATGGTTTTCCCAAAAGAACATCCTATAAATCAAGAGGGGCAACATCACACAATACCTCATCCTTGAAGGGTTGGATGCCATAGGATAGATGAAATTGATGGCTAACACGAAGATCTCATTCTTGGTGAAACCACCTGATGTTGTATGGTTGTGGGTGTGGTGTTTTCGACAATCCCAAATAATTGACGACCTCTGATGAGGTGAGGTTCTTCTTTCTTCTGATATCAACAATGAAATGCAACAGGGTCCCCTTTTTTAGAAGGTAATGGATGTTCTCATTTAACCATAGACAATATCATTATTGTCACCCAACCATAGGATGAAGCCACCCCCAAGGACCTTAACCTTGACAGAGAATCATTCTGGGAGCAAACCCTAGGTCAGATAGCCAAACAATATAACGAACCTCTCTCCAAGGATAGCGCACCAAGAAAGAATAACAAAATATGATCAGAAAGTCCAAACCTAGAGAAGACCGAGACTATTGACTAGCGGTAGCAGCTTCTCCATAACTTGAGCACAAAACCGCCCAACTGCAGTGCGCACAAGTGTGCTACTGCAGTTATGAGAATGCTTGCCAGAATGAAGACTGGCCTCCTGTATTTATACTAAATCTCGCAGACTGCTTGGGCCGACTTCTCATTCTCGATGCCAATTTACTTAGTATATAATATTTCCTTTAGCTGACTTCTTCTCTTGGAGGCTAATAACCTAATACAATTTATCCTCTTGAGCCGACTTGTCTTCTAGGGTTATTAGCCAACTATTTAGGGTTTCTTACTTCTTCCCAAAATATTCTATTCTCATCAGGTTTACATGTGGAGGTAAATACCTCCCGCAACTACCATAATATCAACACTCCCTCCTAGCTAGGGAGGTATTGAAGGTAATGGTCTTGAGCACAAACTTACCATTCACTTGGTAGCATCAACATAGTCATATAGATTATCTCATGACTAGATAATGAGAACCATCATCACTATCAGTGTCATCAACTACATCATCTCTCAAAACCATACTCCATTTGAGTAATCAGACATGATGCTGGATAATTCACTCACTCCACAGAGTGACACAAGAGCCATTCTTCTAATCTGGACATATTTCCTTGAAGAATAAATGTCCTGAACCATTTTCCATTTGGGAAATCTCTGTCCATTGATCATCCATCTAGCTGATAATCATTTCCAACACTACTAATAGTCTTCAAGGAAATCAGAAAAATGTCATTCAATAGAACACAATTGTGTTTATTCATAGTAGTACACAACTACAATCTAGTGGTACACTGCCACACCAAGTAGCACACAAATACTTGATCAGTGACATATAGTCACAATCAATGGAACACATCCAACACAGTAGTATACATCTACTATCTAGAGACATACAGCCTCCATAACAATCATATCATTTGATATCAACCTGCACGGAAACATTGTTATGATATAAACTGAATCATCTGAGCCATTCTTCCACTCATATCTATGAGATCTAGAAGAGCATATGCCCTTAGAAGGTAAATGATGATCTATTTGGACTATTCTTCTCAAGCAAGGAAGAATAATTGTCTCGATTTATGAGCCTGGACCATTCACCTATCCGGGCCATTCCTCTGGCACTAAACAAAGTGCAACCTGGAGAGAATGAATCTTCCCTAGGGAATGCCTGTCCCTGATTGTTGAACCTGGACCATTCACTTATCTGGGCCATTCCTTCAGCACTAAAAAAAGTGCAACCTGGAGAGAATCAATCTTCCCTAGGGAATGGTTGTCTAGACCATTTCCTAAGGAAATGATTGTTCTGCACCAATCTCCAAAATGGACCATTCTTCGAAACTGCTCACAAATGTGAGCTTTGAAAGAATGATTGTCTGGTGAGGTAGACCAGTCCTCTTGACCACTACTGAGAGTGACCATCAAGAAGAGAGACTATCCTAGACCATTCCCCATGTTGACCATAAGGGGAATCATTGTCTATGGTACATCAACAATCCATCAAACCATTTTCATTATGAAAATGACCGTTCATTCTGGACCATTTTCCGAACTAGAAAATGCTTGTCTGTCAGAAATCTCAAACCACTTTCTGAATTGGAAAGGAATTGCTCATCCTGGACCATTTTTCGAACTGAAAAATGACTATCCATAAATCAATAATTGTCGACACAGAGGCAGACCCAGGGTTCACGCTCAAGACCGTGCAAACAAACCCTAACTATCGGCCCTTTCGACAACACCTGCGAAGTAGATTAATTCTCACCCGAGGTAGAGGCAGGGGTGGTTGCAGGACTCATATGTCTGCAACGTTAACTGGGACACAGATTTGTGATTATAGCACTTAGAAATTATATAGCATGGTTTATCCATCAATATTCAACCCTTACATCACTTCACAGATAGCACAGAGCATCGTAGTATATACTTAGTTTCAAGAAGACTTAGCACTTAGATACAACAAGATAGATTGGGTTCACCAAATCAGACACTAAGCATATTATATATCATATCTAACATTCATTCCTATCTCAGAAGCACAAAGAATAACTAAATCTATTTAATCACATCAAGCACTTAGCTAAGAAGGAGATAAACATATTAGGTCAAAGCACAAAGNGGGGCATCATTATTTAAAGGCCTCATCGTAGGGAAATTTTATGGGGCATCAAGCTAGATGGTCAGCTTCATATATTGAGCCCATATGCCCAAGTATTTTTATTTATACCAAAAATATTGATTGTCGATTTGGCTCCAGATCCCTTGACACTTCTTTGAATCAAGCTGTAAAAACAATCATTTGTAACCTGTCCCAATTTCCTCTAGTTTCGTGTGCGCTCTCTTCACTAGCTACCAAGTTAACTGAGTTTCCAGTCTATTGAAACATGCACATGACACCCATTAACCTTAAATATAAGCAACCATCTGATGAGTTTTGTATTAAATCACGATTGTCGATTTGATTGGCCCAATTCACCACATATCGGGACCACCGGAGCACGGGGTAACCAGGGTATCACCAGAACACCAGGTATCGAGTATCAGATTATTGGAACACAACATTTCAAATAGTTTTTGAGGCTTTGATACGAAAAATCTTCTTGTGGAACTTTGTTTTATAAATCCATTAGTAGGGGCCTAGACCCAATCAACAGACATAATGCATATCGACTCATCACCAGGACCACCTGGTCACTGACCCACTGGGACTTTAACACTGCACCTTCAATTTTTTTCCCTGGACTAGTTCCATCGATATTAGCCATTGATATCTTTGATCAACGATCACAATTCAACCATACTTCAGTTTACAATTCTTCACTAGAACACTGACCCACAGGTTCAGGTATCGTCCCATCGTGGTATCAGTCCACCACGCTTTCTCACATTCAATCTGGTCCGATCATCTATATATTGATATATGATATACTAACCAGACCACCGGGACTACCAGGTCACCATCCCACCAACCCACCAAAGTATCATCCCACTGCGGTATCGGTCCACTGTGCTTTCACTCCAGTCTGGTTACTCGATATCTGATATCTGGATATTGTAGTTTTCGATATCGAATATACGATATACTTGAAGTTTTCAACATTCATCCTTATTTGTTAATATTCGATGATCAATGGTTAGGAATCCCTAGATATCTTTTCATCAACCTCTATGTCCCCACCACTGAAGCACTGGGCCCTCATAAACTTTATCCTTAAGCCAAAACTCTCATTCATTTGTCAATGTTCCAATATCCGATATACTCGGCACCAAGACTAAAAGTTAACACTTTGCACAGAGTTTCATAACTCGTCCATCACATTCAAACTATGTAATAGAGCCTTTACATTATAAATTCATTGAGAGTGGATCTCATAATAAATGTGGGATAAATTGAAGTTTCTAAATCATGTAAACAATTCTGAAATGAAAATATTTATTAGGCGATCAATTCCCTACAAGAATCTATGTGTGGGCGATTAATTCCAATACTGAACGATGCATGTTCCAACTACAGAATCACTGATATTCAAGAGGTATTTATGTGGTTTACTTTTGATAATATATGTGTTTTACAGGTGGATTTGGTGGGTTTATGTAACCATTTTTAACTGCACTCCACATTCAACTCCAACAACTGTATGGATTAAATTCTTTTCAAACTGAGCCAATATACTATCTAGATTAAATTCTTCTCAAACTATTATCTATATAAAAACTTCAATTCTATTCTAGCTTCCACCTCCATAAATCTGTTACTTCCACAACTACTATGTCATTGTTGTAACTACCATAAAACTCTCCACTTGTTCACAATTAACAAGACTTCATATGTTCCTTGTTTGACCTTGCACCTCCTTTCCACCCTTAAAAAATTACATCTTGATCTCTCTTCTATAGAACTTGAGAACCTGAGAACCTCAAATTCACTTCACACTCACACTAAAAATGGATTGGGGCATCATTATTTAAAGGCCTCATCGTAGGGAAATTTTTTGGGGCGTCAATTTGGATGGTCAGCTTCATATATTGAGCCCATATTCCCAAGGATTTTTCTTTATACCAAAAATCTTGATTATCGATTTGACTCCATATCCCTTGAAACTTATTTGAATTAGACTATAAAAACAATCCTTTGTAACTGGTCCCAATTTCCTCTAGTTTCACATGCACTTTGTTCACTGTCTACCAAGTTAACCGGGCAACCAATTTCTAAAAACATGCATACAACACCCTTTATCCTTAAATATAAGAAACCATCCAATGAGTCTGGGAGTAAATCAAGAACATCAATTTGATTGGTCCAATTCACCACATATCGGGACCACCAAAGCACTAGGCAACCAGGGTATCACCAGAACACTAGGGATCAAGTATCGGATTATTGAAACACAACATTTCAAACAATTTTTGAGGTATTGATATGGAACTCTTCTTGTGGAACCTTGTTTTATAAAGACATTAGTAGTGACCCGGACCCAATCAACTTACATTGCGTATATCGACTCATCACCAGGACCACTGGGACTTTAACACTGCACCTTCAATTGTTTTCTCCAGTTTGGTTCCATCGATCTTAACCATTGATATCTTTGATCAATGATCACAATTCAAGCATGCTTAAGTTTACAATTATTCACTGGAAAAAATAACCCACTGGCTTACCGAGGTATCGTCCCACCGCGGTATCAGTCCACCATGCTTTCACGCATTCAATCTAGTCTCATAATCGGTATACTGATATATGATATACTAACCAGTCATCCGGATTATTTTTAGCACGAAATGAGAGTGGAGATATAATAAATAAATGTACAGATATATATCATATATCCAATAATATAAAATATATATTTCATAAATATAACCATAAACATAGAGATACAATAACACACAATTTCTATAAATGAGCGAAATGTACAAAACTATAGAAATATGGAGTGAAAGACTCACTAGAATGGTGGAATCTTATCTCTGAGAAGAGATGTGATGGCTACTCGAATTCATAAGAAGATGATTATTAAAATGAGGCTCCAACGAAATTTTTAACATAAATAAAATCCAAAACCATAACCTCGGAAGATGAAAATCCAACGGTTTTGTTTACCTTGTTTTGGGTAGTTTGGTGTATCAACTTCACGTGGGTGTAACTTTGGCATATGATATTTATTTGGGGTGCACGATACCTCGTTGGAAAGGTATCAATGAGGAGATTCATTTTGGGAGTTCAATCAAAGCCTTTGGCTATAATTGAGGTACCCTATCATGAAAAAATGTCATTTAGGCCCACAAAATGGCCCCAAAAATTTGGAACTGCTAAAAATAGTAAGTTTCCAACAAACTGATTTGAGCTAGTTGGAACAGGTGGGTGGCCACCGATATTCACCTGGATCAATACTCCCTCCTTAGGAACAAATGGTCTCCATTGCGTTGAGTTCCTGGGGGAGAGGGGAAAGTGTTTGTTGAATCTGAATCTTGGTGAGTTGCTTTCCTTGCTAGAGAAGTTATGATGCTTAGCTTGTTGAAGGTTGTCACAAATCTGTTGTTGGCGGGGTTGAATATGTTCAACCAACTGGTTTTATCTTGAATTGACTGGGAAGTGTGTAGGAACCGTCGTAGGTGAAGAAACATTATTTTCGTTCTCTTCTCCAATCTTCTTATGTTGGAAAGAAAGGTCGTGGGCCAAGGTTGCAGTGGTTGCAATGTCCTTCTATTCACCTCTTGAACATATTGTGAAGAGGCCTAATTTCGCAGTATGAGAGATTACCTTGCGACACTATTTGGTGGAACAATAGTCGAAAGTACCTCTGGTATCCTATAGAGATGACTCCCCAGAGTAACAATAACACTATGGGGTCGAGACTCATAACAACATGACGTTTCCACATATATGGTTGGCCAAAAAGAAAATCATAGACATCAAGAGGGGAAACATAACATAATACCTCATCCTTGAAGGTTTGGATGCCAAGGATAGGTGGAACTGTTGGCTGACATGGAGATATCGTCCCTAGCAAAGCCACCCAATGTTGTATGGTTATGGGTGTGGTGTTGTCGACAATCCAAACTATTTGACGACCTATGCTGAGATGAGGTTCTTCTTTCTTCCACTATCAACAATGAAATTCAACAGGGTCCCCTTCACCCACATCTGTGAAAGGAACAAGCACTCCCCCTCTTCAGGATCGACTAGTTCTTTTGGTTGAATCGTTGTAGTCGCGATAGTAGTAGTGGGGTCTGCGATGATGATCTGTCTTATATCAGGATTTTTTGAATCAGATTTTGAATTAGGGTTGGACTCCTTTTCTTTGACCTCGACCACCAATGACGTTTTTGAGCGACATTCATCAGTGTTGTTCCAGAGGCTTTTATGGAATTCGTACCACTTTCCAATGTCCTTCATCTTTCCGTTACCCTTATTTTCTTGTGGATTGACGAGTTTTTGAGAGGATGTTTGTTAGGGTAATCTTTATCATACTTTGGTTTTTGTGGATTTTCAAACCCAAACGCTCGTTTGTTCCAATGCCTAAATTTCTGCTCGATTTTGACAAGATATTGATAGGAAGATCCTAGTGATGAGATGTCTAGGAAATCCATTTCAACTTAGATGTACTTATGCATAGCCCCGCAATATTTCAAAACCAGATGTCCCTTAGAGTATTTTATACCCATCTTGGTGCACAAGGTATGGAAATTATGTGTGAACTCCGACACTGTTTGGCCCCTCTATTGCCGCAGTGTGGTCCATCTCATGTATTGGTCATCATAGTTATCCTTGATCGCATCCACAAAAAAGTCCCAAGTGGGCTCAGCCCCATATATTCTAGAATCCTCTATATATATTTTCTCCCATTTAGTTTCCCACCAATTTTTGACATGGGGGAGATCCTTAAGGAGTGTGAAGGTGATATTTTGTCAGTCAAAAAAATTGTGAACAGAGAAATAACCTTCTAGTAGATTTAACCATTTTTATAGGGCATACGCATCTATCTGGCCTTCAAATACATGAATATCAAAATCAAATTGTACCTTGAAAGGAGAGGTTCTTCAAATTATTCACTTGATGAAGACATGTCTGTCTTTATCGACAATCATTGAAAGATTTGGGAAAAATTCTCCATCATTTCGTCCCTCTGTTGCGTGAGAGTTTGCTCAAGAAACATATTAATAGAATATTTTTCTCTATCATTTTTATTTTCTTCTTCCATGGATGGTTTCTTGGGTGTGTGAGACAAATTTTCCTCAAGAGAGACAAGCTCGAGACCCAACTTGCTATACTCGAACCTCGTCGGGGACATACACTGAAAAACGATCAAGAGCAAACTCCTTTGATACCACTGATCCGATTTATTTTTGGCACAAAATGAGAGTGGAGATAAAATAAATAATTGTACAAAGATATATCAGATATTCAATAATATAATAGATATATATCAGAGATATAACCATAAACACACAGATACAATAATACACAATTTTTATTAATCAACGAAATGTATAAAACTGTAGAAATATAGAGTGAAAGACTCGAGCAGGTTATCTTTGAGAAGATATATGATGGATACTCGCATTGGAAAGAATATGATTATTAAAATGAGGCTTCAAAGTCCTTTTTAACATAAATAAAATCCAAAACCCTAACCTCGGAAGATGAAAATCCAACAATTTTGTGGACCTCGTTTTGGGTAGTTTGGTGTATCAACTTCCCGAGAGCATAACTTTGGCATACGATCTTCATTTGGGATGCACGATAGCTCATTGGAAAGGTATCGATGAGGAGATCAATTTTTGGGATCAATCAAAGCCATAGGCGATCATTGAGGTGCTTAATTGCGAAAAAACGTCATTTAGCCCCTCAAAATGGCCCCAAAAGTTTGGAACTGCTAAAAATAGTAAGTTGCCAACAAAATGTTTTGAGCCAATTGGAATAGGTGGATGGCCACCGATATCCACCTGGATCAATCCTCCCTCCTTAGGAAGAAATGGTCTCCATTGCATTGAGTTTCCAGGGGAGAGGGGAAAGTGTTTGTTGAATCTAAATCTTGGTGAGTTGCTTTCCTTGTTGGAGAAGTTGTGTTGCTTAGCTTGTTGAAGGTTTTCACAAACTTGTTGCTGGCAGGGTTGAATATGTTCAACCAACCTGTTGTATATTTTCTTGACTGGGTAGTGTGTAGGCACCGTCGTAGGTGAAGAAAAAATATATTCTTTCTCTTCTGCAATATGATTCTATTGGAAAGAAAGGTCTTGGGTTGTAGTGTGCTTTTGTTCACCTCTTGAATAGATTGTGAAGAGGTTGAATTTCATAGAATGAGAGATTACTTTGTGGAATTGTTTTGGTGAAACAATAGTTAGAACTTCCTCTAGTATTTTGTAGAGATGACCCCCCAGAGTAACAATGACAGTACGAGGTCGATACTGATAAACAACATGATGTTTCCACATATATGGTTTTCCCAAAAGAACATCATAGAAATCAAGAGGGGCAACATCAAACAATACCTCATCCTTGAAGGGTTGGATGCCATAGGATAGATGACATTGATGGCTAACATGAAGATCTCGTCCTTGGTGAAACCACCTAATGTTGTATGGTTACGGGTGTGGTGTTTTTGACAATCCCAACTAATTGATGACCTTTGATGAGATGAGGTTCTTCTTTCTTCTGATATCAACAATGAAATGCAATAGGGTCCCCCTTTTTAGAAAGTAATGGATGTGCTCATTTAACCATAGACAATATCATTATTGTCACCCAACCATAGGCCGAAGCCACCCCCGAGGACCTTAACCTTGACAGAGAATCATTCTGGAAGAAAACCGTAGGCCAGATAGCCAAACAATATAGTGCACCTCTATCCAAGGATAGCATACAAAGCAAGAATAAAAAAATATGATCAGAAAGTCCAAACCTAGTGAAGACCGAGACTATTGACTAGTGGTAGCAGCTTCTCCATAACGTGTGCACAAAACTGCCCAACTGCAGTGCGCACAACTGTGCTACTTTAGTTATGAGAATGCTTACCAGAATGAATATTGGCCTCCTGTATTTATACTAAATCCGGCAAACTGCCTGGGCCGACTTCTCATTCTTGGTGCCAATTTACTTAGTATATAATATTTCCTTTAGCCGACTTCTTCTCTTGGAGGCTAATAACCTAATACAATTTATCCTCTTGAGCTGACTTATCTTCTAGGGTTATTATCCAACTAGTTAGGGTTTCTTATTACTTCCCGGAATATTCTATTCTCGTCAGGTTTACACGTAGAGGTAAATACCTCCCGCAGCTACCATAATATCAACACTCCCTCCTAGCTAGGGAGGTATTGAAGGTAATGGTATTGAGCACAAACTTACCATTCACCCAGTAGCATCAACATAGTTGTATAGATTATCTCATGACTAGATAATGAGAACCATCATCACTATCAATGTCATCATCTACATCATCTCTCAAAACCATACTCCATTTGAGTAATTATACATGATGTTGGATAATTCACTCACTCCACAGAGTGACACAAGAGCCATTCTTCTAATCTGGACATATTTCCTAGAAGAATAAATGTCCTAAACCATTTTCCGTCTGGGAAATCTCTGTCCATTGATCATCCATCTAGCTGATAATCATTTCCAACACTACTGATAGTCTTCAAGGAAATTAGAAAAATGTCATTCAATAGAACACAATTGTGTTTATTCATAGTAGTACACAACTA
Source organism: Picea glauca (assembly GCA_000966675.3). NCBI lineage: Eukaryota > Viridiplantae > Streptophyta > Pinopsida > Pinales > Pinaceae > Picea > Picea glauca. Next base: position 36,461 of record JZKD02S1250248.1, read on the forward strand.
CAATCCAGTGGTACATTGCCACACCAAGTAGCACACAAATACTTGATGAGTGAAATATAGTCACAATCAGCGGAACACATCCAACACAGTAGTATACATCTACTGTCCAGAGACATACAGTCTCCATAACAATCATATCATTCGATATCAACCTGCATGGAAAACATTGTTATGATATAAACTGAATCATATGAGCCATTCTTCCACTCATATCTACGAGAATTGGAAGAGCATATTCCCTCAGAAGGTAAATGATGAGCTATCTGGACTATTCTTCTCAAGCAAGGAAGAATAACTGTCCCGATTTATGAGCCTGGACCATTCACCTATCCGAGCCATTCCTCCGGCACTAAACAAAGTGCAACTTGGAGAAAATGAATCTTCCCTAGGGAATGCCTGTCCCTGATTGTTGAACCTAGACCATTCACTTATCTGGGCCATTCCTTTGGCACTAAAAAAAGTGTAACCTGGAGAGAATGCATCTTCCCTAGGGAATGTCTATCTAGACCATTTCCTAAGGAAATGATTGTTTTGCACCAACCTCCAAAATGGACCATTCTTCGAAACTGCTCACAACTGTGATCTTCGAAAGAATGACTATCCGGTGAGGCAGACCAGTCTTCTTGACCACTACTGAGAGTGACCATCAAGAAGAGAGTCTATCCTAGACCATTCCCCATGTTGACCATAACGAGAATCATTGTCTACGGTACATCAACAATCCATCAAACCATTTTCATTATGAAAATGACCGTTCAATTTGGACCATTTTCCGAACTAAAAAATGCTTGTCCGTCATAAATCTCAAACTACTTTCTGAACTAGAAAGGAATTGCTCATCCTGGACCATTTTTTGAACTGAAAAATGACTATCCATAAATCAATAACTGTCGGCATAGAGGCAGACCAAGGGTTCATGCTCAAGAGTGAACCAACAAACCCTAACTGTCGGCCCTTTTAGCAACACCTGTGAAGCAGATGAAGTCTCACCCGAGGTAGACGCAGGGGTGTTTGTAGGACTCATATGTCTGCAACCTTAGCTGGGACACAGATCTGTGATTATATCACTTAGCAATTATCTAGCACGGTTTATCCATCAATATTCAACCCTTACATCACTTCGCAGATAGCACAGAGCATCGCAATATATACTTAGATTCAAGAAGACTTAGCACTTAGATACAACAAGATAGATTGGTTTCACAAGATCAGACATTAAGCATATTATATATCATATCTAACATTCATTCCTATCTCAGAAGCACAAAGCATAAATAAATCTATTTAATCACATCAAGCACTTAGCTAAGAAGGAGATAAACATATTAGGTCAAAGCACAGAGAACAATACACAAAGTTACCGTGGTTCACCCCCACCTTGGGGCTACGTCCAAAAAGTCTTCTTCTTTATATTATCTCGGTCAAGTGGTTACAGCACAAAGCTTCGATGACCCTTACTTCGCACATGATAGAAGATCTGCACAGCTCGCTAGATCCTTCTTCCTTTCACTTCAGCACAAAACTACAACAACCTGGACTTAGATTTTTAATCTCCTTACAACCATGTACAGATCACTTGCAATATACATCCGATCACACAGATCCAGTTACTAGCACTAAGCCTTTAGCTATACATCACATAGATGTGCTACTACCCTCTACTTACATTGCCTAAGTATCTATTTA
>JZKD02S1250248.1:92278-104682 GCA_000966675.3 Picea glauca
TATATTATCTATACTATTTTTAAAACATTTTAATTTCTTACTATGAATTACTCTCTTGCATTGTTTTCATGTATTCAAACTTCGGCAGGTATTTGCTACCATGTAGCCTTGTTAGTAATCGATTTACATCGACATACGTGTTTTGATATTAATGTTTTTAGAATTGAAATGTTTTTCTATTTTTTATTTTTATTTTTAAATTGGTTGTGTATAAAGATTGTGATTTGAGATGATATTGAGCATTTCTTGCTATTAGTTTGGAAAAGCATTTAAATATTTATTTTTGGGGGGTTAATATGTTATGTTTTGGGATGTGATTTTGATGGATTTTTTTTTAAGATTTTTAAAATTACAATGAATGCATCTTTAAAGGTCTATGAATCTAATTGTTTAGACGATTATTTAATAAGTTATAATATATATCTTTATCGTATTTATATAAATAAGAGTTGTATGGTTGGTAGTGTAATAGAGTTACTTGGGAAATATATGTTTAATAATGAAACTTAATATAATTAAATGCACAAAAAATGAATAGTTTTTGTCAAAAATAACAATTAAACAATACATAAAATAAGGAACAATAGCGTTATTGTTTAGGAGAATAATAAGAATAAAGAAAAAAAAAGTGAAAACATCTATTATTGTTGATGTAAAAACATTTAGCATCAGAGTTTGTTAAAAATAATTGCTATATATTAACACAAAAGAGATCTATGAATGAATGGAAGGATCATATTTATGAATGGACACGTCTAATAAAATCAATAGACAAAGTTGTCACATCCTCAACATGTTAGAATAATAGGTGTGCTCGTTTCACTGTAGAAAATATCTCAATATTGTCACCCAACCATAGGCATAAATGCCACCCCCGAGCACCTTAACCTTAACAGACAGAATAATTTTGGAAGCAAACCCTAGAACAATAGCCAATTAAGGTAGCATGCCTCTCTCTAGAGCTAGCGCACCAAGAAGAAAGTCTAAACCATAACCAAGCAGAAAGTCCAACCATAACCAAAGACCAAGTCATCTCTGCAGCAGTTGTAGCTCTCCTCCAGTCATGCACACCATTTGTCCTTATGCAGTTGTGAGAGTGAGTGTATCCAAATGAGCTCTAGTGCCCTCTATTAATACTGCTCCAAGTCACCTAATTGGGCCGAATTCTATTCCTGGAGGTTAAGAACTCAATATTAATTATTCTCTTGAGCCAAGTTATCTTATAGGGTTATTATACAACATTTTAAGGTTTCTCTTACTTCCTAAAATATTCTAGTCTCATCAAAGGTTACACGTAGAGGTTAATACCTCCCGCAACTAACATAATATCAACACTTCTTTTTAGATAGGGAGGTATTAAAGGACATGCCACCCCCGAGCACCTTAACCTTAACAGACATAATAATTTCGGAAGAAAACCCTAGAACCAATAGCCAATTAAGGTAGCATGCCTCTCTCCAGAGCTAGCGCACCAAGAAGAAAGTCTAAACCATAACCAAGCAGGAAGTTGAACCATAAACAAAGACCAAGTCATCACTGGAACATTTATAGCTCTCCTCCAGTCATGCACACCACTTGTCCTTATGCAGTTGTTAGAGTGAGTGTATCCAAATGAGCTCTACCACCCTCTATTTATACTGCTCCAAGTCACCTGATTGGTCCGACTTCTATTCCTGGAGGTTAATAACTCAATATTAATTATTCTCTTGAGCCAAGTTATCTTATAGGGTTATTATACAACATTTTAAGGTTTCTCTTACTTCCCAAAATATTCTAGTCTCGTCAAAGGTTACATGTAGAGGTTAATACCTCCCACAACTACCATAATATAAACACTTCCTCCTAGATAGGGAGGTATTAAAGGACATGTTCTTGAGCAAAAAATACCATTCAACCGGTAACAACAACATGGCCACACAGGCTATCTCATGATCACATCACGAACACCATCACCACTATCAGTATCATCTGATAGCATCAACTGCATCATCTCTCAAGGCCATACTCCATCTAAGTAATCGAGAATGATTTTGAAAAAGTCACTCACTCAACGGAGTGATACAAGGACCATTATTCTAATCTGGACATGCGTCCTAGAATAATAGTTGTCCCAATAGATGTTGAAAGCTCTGCAATGGGCTACAAAGATCATTCTTCTAATCTGGACCTACGTCCTAGAAGAATGTCAGTCCTCCCAAATGTTGAAAGCCACCCTATGGGCTACAAAGACCATTCATATAGGAATTTCAATCTTAGACTATTTTCTAATTGGGTCATATGTACGATAGAGATCAATCTCTATCCATATGCCTTCGAAAATATCGTTCCTTAACATTTTCCTAATCGGGACACAATCTGTGCCTTATGAAAATACCAGTTCATGATACGTCAACAATCTTTCAACCTGGACCATTCTCCACAGAGAGAATGCTTGTCCACCAAAAATATGCTCTGTCTAGACCATTCTTCGCCTAAAGAATGTCTGTCCACCAACACACTGACTATCCATCTAGCTGGAAATCAACTCCAACACTAGTGGTAGTCTCCATGGCACTTAGATAGTAGCCTATTGCTGCTATAATTCCTTCCAATAGAACACGAGTGTGTATATCCATAGTAGTATACAACTACTATCCAGTGGTACACAACCACTCCTAGTAGCAGACAACTACTAACCAGTGACACAGAGTCACTACCAGTGGATCACATCCACCACAGTAGTATACAATTACTGTCCAGAGACATACAATCTCCACAAAAATCATATCATCTGATATCAACCTCTATAAACAATATCATGATACAAACTTAGTCATCTGGGCCATTCTTCCACTCACATCTGTGAGATCTGGAAGAGCATCCGCCCTCAGAAATTTAAACATCATCCATGGGCTATCTGTACTATTCTTCCCAAGCATAGAAGAATAATTGTCCCTGATTTATAAACCTGGACCATTCAACCTAATTGGGCCATTCTTCCAACACTAATCACAATGCAACCTGGAGAGAATGAGTCTTCCCTAGGGAATGATTGTCCTTGATTGTTGAAACTAGAACAATCGGCCTAACTGGGCGATTCTTCCAACACTAAGCACAGTGCACCTTGGAGAGAATGAGTCTTCCCTAGGGAATGATTGTCCAGACCATTTCCTATGGAAATGACTATCCTACACCAACCTCCTATATTGGACCATTCTTTGAAACTTCTCACAATTGTGAACTTTGAAAGAATGATTTCCTAGAGATGCAGACCATTCTACTTGACCACTTCTCATAGTGACTTCCAAGGATAATGACTGTCCTAGACCATTCCCTCACACTGGGCAAAAGGGGAATTTTTTTCTATGGTACATCAACAATCTATTGGACCATTTTCATTACGAAAATGACTATCTGTTCTGGACCATTTTACAAACTGGAAAATCATTGTCCATAAAAAATATTATACCACTTTTCGGAATGGAAAGTGATTTCCCAACCTGGACCAGTTTCCAAACTGAAAAATGTCTGTCCATCAAGAATTTTGGACCACTTTCCGGACTGGAAAGTGACTGTCCAACCTGGATTTTCCAAACTGGAAAATGAATGTCCATATATCAATAGCATATCAGTGATCCCTCCCAACTTAGGGAGTAATCACTTCCCTTTCCAAAAAGGAATTCATATCCATGAGTCCCAACTTGTCCCTTAAGTGCACAAACTTTTAATCTTGGATATAAGCTTTACCAAAATATCTGCTATCTTCTCATATTCCCACTCTTCAAAAATCAACACTAAACATATATGAAATGACTTGTTGATGTCTCCCACTCAAAAAACTCACATAGATGGTCCGTGGGATAACAAAAGCGGAAGAATTAGGCATTATAGAATTTTACCACAGAAATGGAACCAACACATAGCACAACTTCTCAAGGTTTCAATTATCTTAAAAGATGAAGAAGATATTCTAAGATATTTCAATTATCTTACAAGATGAAGAAGACATTCTAAAATTGGGCACTGAGGAACTCATCCCAAGACAGATCAATGAACTGTCCATTCATGTTACAAAGAATCATTTCCACAAGATGAGGTACAGATGTGAAAATGGTGATGTAAGATGCTTTGGAAGACCTAAAGTCCAGCATAAAACTAACAATTGCATGTGGTTTTTCCTCAGAGAATAAAATATTTCCCTATCATAACCTACAAAGAAGGGATAGCAAGGTCCTCATAGATGCTTTCTCTGCAAAGAAAACTTTGAATTCGTTTGGCAAATCCCTGTGCATTTCCATTTTCCAAAGAGCTATAGTATGATGTCTAGGACATGAAAGTGGGCATATGTGATTGGAAGGGGACATCCTAAAAAATGCACTAAATGTGTGGCTTCAGGAACATAAAGATGAGGAGAACATCCCATTTCCATTTTTGTATGTCAATATGGCTGTGACAGAGGTGGGTTATGTATTCAGCATTGACATGCCTATGCGTTTTGCAAATCGCGATCTGGGTGACCCTGGTACTTTAGCGCCCCTACTAAAGTTTTATCATTGTGCCAAATTTTGGAATTCTTCTAACCATACTTAGACATGGTGCCAATTCGTAACTTAGGGAGTTTTTAAATGTGAAGCGTGAAAGTCTCTCGAAGTGACTTTCTCCAGGAGCTGTTAACTTGCGCCTACTGTTAATTAACCCGAGATTACTTTAATCATCCTTATCAAGGACTTCGACACTTTGGCTATTGGGTAGTTCTGGAGTTTCTGAATGCGGAATTTGTATAACTCCTGAAGCAGCATGGGCCTGGAGTAATACGGACACCTGCAATAATTGCATGCTAGCCACCGTGCATGTGGGACCTTGAAAGAAAATTAGAAAGACTATCTAAATAAACATAAACAATAACAAAAGCCTGTCGGTGGAAAGTATCCACCATGCTGCAAACCATGACATGTGGTTAACCATGTCTCATCCATGCAAATAATAAATATCTACGCAAGATATAAGGTCCTCAAATCTGCCCATGTCTACAAGACATTTGTCACATTCCTAAGCTCTTCGTTACCGTATGCATTGCCATCTGTCTTTACACCTTTTTCATTGGTCTCCGATCTAGAATCATTTTTTACCCTTTATGCCTACAGTTTATCCCTTTGGTAAACACAGACAGTGAACAGAATGGCTTGCAATGGCTACACAAGAAGGTGATTTAGTACCATCCTCAGTTGACAAAGTGACTTGAAATGTATGCACAAGAGGGTAAACCAACACCATCCCAACACCGAGTATGTTAAGATGTAAGGTATGATCTATGCAACAAAAAATCATGTCAGTTGTTTTAAGAAGTATTGAATAACATTGAATTGATTAAAATATGTGTACCCTTAGCCTAATCCTCAAGGATCCCTTGATTTTCCCGAACTTGTTGATAATCCCCCTAATCCTGCGATTACACATCTTGCTTCTCGCAAGTTTATTGATCCCCATCCCACAATCTACAAAGAAACCAGTGTTCAAACTCCACTGACCACTAAGAATTTAATTTGCCAACAAAGGAGAAACAATAACTAATGTTTGGACCTGGCTCGTTTTGTGTTTGATGTTCATCCTCCACCCAAGGTTTTCATTTCAGGTCTTGCAAATTTTTTTTCTATAACTTATTGAAATATGTCACTGATAAAGATGGATAAGGACCGACAATGATGTCGAATTTTCTTGAAGTTTGCTTAATTGTGCACCATACCCAGCCCTTGTACACCTAGTTGCAATTTTCTTTTACAAGAACATTTTGTAAAGGCAACAAGCTTTCTTGTTCAACACTTTTCGGGGATAGTAATACATTCATGTTTCTGTGATCTTAGTAGTCACATTTAAGGATGTTCTGTAAGAGCATTTTCACTCAGCTATTTAAGGATTGTTTTATATTTATCATTCTATCAGATTTTGGAATTTCTCTAACCATACTTAGGCATGGCGCCAATTCGGAACCTCAAGAGTTTTCTAAATGTGAAGCGTGAAAGTATCCCGGAGTGACTTTCACCCGAGATTACTTTAACCATCCCTATCAAGGACTTAGCAACTTCGGCTATTCGACACTTCCAGAGTTTCCGATTGAAGAATTTGTACAAATCCCAAAGTAGCACAGGTCAGAGTAGTATGAACACGTACAACAAATGCAAGTTAACTGCCATACATGTGGGGCTCCAAAAGACAACTAGGTAGACTAATTTAATCAAACAAAAACAATAACCAAAGCTTGTTGGTGCCAAGTGTCCACCATGTTGCAAACCCTGAGATGTGGTTAACCATATCTCATCCACGCAAAAAATAACCATCTACGCAAGAGATAAGATCCTCAAATCTACCCACGTATACAATCCATTTGTCATCTTCGTTACCCTATGCACTTCCATCTGTCTTTACACCTTTGTCACTAGGCTCTGATCTGGAATGTTTTTTCTACCCTTTACGCCTACAATTTACCCCTTTGGTAAACACATACAATGCACATAATGGCTTGCAATGGTTGCACAAGAGGGAAAACCAACACCATCCCTCAGCTGACAGAGCGGCTTGCAATGTATGTACAAGAGGGTAAATCACCACCATCCCATTGCCAAGTATGTGAAGATGTAGGGCATGATCCATACAACAAAAATTCTTGTCAATTGTTTTATGTTAGCATTTTAGCTCAGGAGGTACTCCACATGTTTTGTCTTGTATGCAGATGTTACCTTAATATTTACACTACCAGTGACTTAACTTTGTAATAGGTTTTATAAAGTTGTTTTAAGTGGTTCTTTTATTAAAGTGACTTTTTAATAAAGTGTACCTTCTAATTTTAAAGTGACTTTATTTTCATAAAGCACTTATGTAATAAAGTGAAAATCACTTTAATTTAAATGAGACATTTTGGAGGGAATGGATCATGACCCTTGATCTTGAAAAAAGACAAGATCTAATCTTGGTCTTTGGATCTAGCGTTGAGAAGGTGAAAAGACACTTTGGAGGGAAAAATGTAATTTTCAGATTCTAAAAGAATGCATTGAGTAGTGTGCAAGACGTGTTGAGAGGACATCGAGAGGATATAGAGAGAGATTTTCTGCGTATTCTTGAGAGAGGAAAGTGAGCAGCAAAGAGGGCATGTTCTCCAAGGAAGGAGGGCACAAATCCCAACAAAACAATTTCTGTGAGTTTTGGGCCGAAATATTTTTTCTGTTGTGGGAGACCATACTGTACGGATCCGTATAGTCTGTATGATTTCGTATAGTCTATACAGTCCATACAGATTTGGCATGAAAATCAAGGCAACTTCGAACATGAATTTCAAGGCAGATTTCAGTGTCCTATTTGTTGTTTATGGGCCATACAGAAGAGTCTGTACAACTGACCATGGGCATGGAAAATGAGGAACAAAGGAGTTCGTACAACAATACGGTTTTGGCACCGAAAACAAGGCATATTTCTGTGGGATAGATTTGGTGTTGTGAGGTATTTTCCTTGGCTGGAAATGTGGTTTTTCTATTGTTTTGTACTTTCCTAAAGCATAATAATAATCTCTCTCTCTCTCATTGGGTTTCCCCACATTGGGGTTTTCCCTGGAATTTGCCTAAATTTTTGCGTGTTATGGGTTGTTTTCCATTGTATTATTTCCACTGCTATTTTGCTTAGAAAAGTGTATTTCTGCTTATGGTAATTTATGAATGTGGGTTCAAGGCATTTCTGAAATTTATGAAGACAATTATCTCTAGGGTTGCTAAGTGTATGACAAAAATTTCATTTGTTGATTTTTTTCATTAAAAATCTACATGGTATCAGAGCTAGGGCTCTAAAGTTCACTGGGCAACATTTGACACTTGAGACAACAAGTGATTTGTTGGTGCATTTTCTTGAAGAAGGCAAAAAAAGGTTCTTTGTCAGGTGGACAAAAATGACTTCCAGTATCAGGTTTGAAGATAGATTGGAAGGGATCGCCAACTACCTGCAGTGGAAGGTTAGAATCAATAGTGTCCTCAAGGAGAACAAATTGTGGTTGTTTGTGAACATCGTTGTAGCTATAGCTACAGATCCCAAAGATCTTGATGTTCATGAGGTGAATGAAGATAAGACTCAGAGAATCATCTTGGACAGGGTCAGAGACCACCTTATTCCACACTCAACTGAGAAAAAGACAACCAATGAAATGTGGGTTGCAATGAAAGGCTTGTATGAGGCTAAGAATGAGAACCGAAAAATGGCTCTTCGGGACAAGCTCCATGGAGCTAGGATGGTCAAAGGAGAGAGTGTGGCCACCTAAATCACCTAGGTTGCACAGGTGAAGGACGAGTTGGCAGCTATTGGAGAAGTCATTCCTGACTTAGAGTTGGTGCGGATAGCCCTCAAAGGCTTCACCAAGGAGTGGGAGGTTTTTGTCAAGTGCGTGGTGGGGAGAGAGAAGCTCCCTGACTGGAGCAGATTATGGGATGATTTTACGTAGGAGGAGATCTGGGAGGGGATTCAGGAAAAGGCATTGGATGGTGTAGACGACAAGAACATTGCTCTTGTGGTAAAGGGAAATGAGAAGAAGAAGGACACGAGCAAGGTGAAATTCTTTGCATGTCACAAGACTAGCCACTATGCCAGTCAATGTCCGAACAGGAAGAAGAAGAAACTGGAACCAGAGGTGTCAACTTCAACAGAAGTTGCAGATTTTTCTCATAGATATGAGAAGAAGTTCTCTCTCATGTCCGGTCTCATGGGTAGTGGATGCCTAACGTTCGAGGACATTGAGTCTTGGTTTGTGGACAATGGTGCTTCTCGACACATGACTGGGGTCAGGTTTTCCTTGATCTTACAGAGATAGACTCATATTGTAGAGTGAATTGCGGAGATGACCCACAACATGCAGTAAAGGGGGTTGGAAGGGTGAGATTCCAACTATAGTGAGGAGGTCTTTTGGAGGTTGGAGAGGTGTTATATATTCCATAGTTGACAGTTAATTTTCTCTGAGTGTCATCTTTGGATGAGAGTGGATTGGGAGTTGTTTTCTATGGTGGACATGTATTGTTGTATCCTATAGGAGCAACTGCTGACATAAAAATGATGCTTGGTGTCAAGTATGAGGGCTTGTAAAGGTTGTTGGGTAGACCTATGTTGGGGTCCAGTAGATTTCTAGACTCAGATTTTGTGTTGGAGAGTTGGCAAGTAGCACGGGAGAGAGAGTTGATACATGGCACTCAATCTTCTTCCGGGACTCTCAAGGGACTCAGTAGGCATGAGTCGACACAGTTGGATGCTCAGGAGAGTGTGCAGTCTCCTAGGAGCATGTCTTCATTTCGTGGTACAACATAGGTAGAAGCAGAGGCTTCCAGTGCAGTGGGAGTAGTGGCGTCATGTTTAGAGGGAGTAGAGACTTCTAGTACAGAGGGAGCAGCTATGGAAGCTGATGAGATGGAGACAAATTCTGGTGGTGATACCAGAAGTACCTCCCTCGCTAAGAGAGAGTGTTATCTTTTTAGCTTGGGAGGTACTCCGCATGTTTTGTCTTGTATGCAGATGTTACCTTAATATTTACACTGCGAGTGATTTAACTTTGTAATAGGTTTTATAAAGTTGTTTTAAGTGGTTCTTTTATTAAAGTGACATTTTAATAAAGTGCACCTTCTAATTTTAAAGTGAATTTATTTTCATAAAACACTTATGTAATAAAGTGAAAATCACTTTAATTTAAATGAGACATTTTCGAGGGAATGGATCATGACCCTTGATCTTGAAAAAATGCAAGATCTAATCTTGGCCTTTGGATCTAGGGTTGAGAAGGTGGAAAGACACTTTGGAGAGAAAAATGTCATTTTCAGATTATAAAAGAATGCATTGGGTAGTGTGCAAGACATGTTGAGAGGACATCGGGAGGAGAATGAGAGAGATTTTCTGAGTATGCTTGAGAGAGGAAAGTGAGCATCACAGAGGGCATGAATCCCAAGAAAAAAATTTCTATGAGTTTTGGGCCGAAATATTTTTTCTGCTGTGGGAGGCCATAATGTATAGATCCGTACAGTCGGTACAATTCCGTACAACCGTACAGATTTGGCACGAAAATCAAGGCAACTTCGGGCACAAATTTCGAGGTAGATTTCAATTTTTTGTTGGTTGTTTCTGGGCCGTACAAAACATTCCATACAACTGACTCTAGGCATAGAAAATGAGGTATGAACGAGGTCGTACAAGAGTACATTTTTGGCACGGAAAACAAGGCAGATTTTTGTGGGACAGATTTGGTGTTGTGAGGTATTTCCCTTGGCTGGAAATGTGGTTTTGTTGTTGTTTTGTACTTTCTTGAAGCATAATAATAATCTCTCTTTCTCTCTCTCGTTGGGTTTCCCCACATTGGGGTTTTCCCTAGAATTTGCCTAAATTTTTGTGTGTTATGGGTTGTTGTCCACTGTGTTATTTCCACTGCTATTTAGCAAAGTGTATTTCTGCTTATGGTAATTTATGAATGTGGGTTTAAGGCATTTCTAAAATCTATGAAGACAATTATCTCTAGGGTTGCTAAGTGTATGATAGAAATTTCATTTATTGATTTTTGTCATTAAAAATCTACATGGTATTAGAGCTAGGGCTCTGAAGTTCAATGGGCAACATTTGACACTTGAGACATCAAGTGATTTGTTGGTGCATTTACTTGAAGAAGGCAGAAAAAGGTTCTTTGTCAAGTGGAAAAAGATGACTTCCAACATCGGATTTGAAGATATATTGGAAGGGATCTCCAACTACTTGTAGTGGAAGGTTAGAATCAATAGTGTTCTCAAGGAGAAAAAATTGTGGTCGTTTGTGAAAATTGTTGTAGCTATACCTACAGATCCCACAGCTCTTGATGTTCATGAGGTGAATGAAGCTAAGACTAAGAGAGTCATCTTGGATGGGGTTAGAGACCACCTTATTCCACACATGGCTAAGAAGAAGACAACCAATGAAATGTGGGTTGCAATGAAAGGCTTGTATGAGGCTAAGAAAGAGAACCGAAAAATGGCTCTCCGGGACAAGCTCCATGGAGCTAGGATGGTCAAAGGAGAGAGTGTGGCCACCTAACTCACCTGGGTTGCACAGGTGAAGGACAAGTTGGAAGCTGTTAGAGAAGTCGTTCCTAACTCAGAGTTGGTGCGGATAGCCCTCAAAGGCTTCACCAAGGAGTGGGAGGTTTTCCTCAAGTACATAGTGGGGAGAGAGAAGCTCCCTGACTGGAGTGGATTATGGGATGATTTTACGCAGGAGGATCTCTGGGAGGGGTCTCAAGAAAAGGAATTGGATGTGCAGATGACAAGAACGTTGCTCTTGTGGTAAAGGGAAATGAGAAGAAGAAGGACATGAGCAAGGTAAAATACTTTGCATGTCACAAGACTGGCCACTATGCTAGTCAATGTTTGAATAGGAAGAAGAAGAAACCAGAACTAGAGGTGTCAGCTTCAACAAAAGTTGCAGAGTTTTTTCAGAGATATGAGAAGGAATTCTCTCTCATGACTAGTCCCGTGGGAAGTGGATCCCTAACGTTCGAGGACATTGAGTCTTGGTTTGTGGACAATGGTGCTTCTCAGCACATGACCGGGTTGAGGTTTTTCTTTATCTTACAGAGATAGACTCATACTGTAGAGTGTATTGTGGAGCCGGCCCGCAACTTGCAGTAAAGGGGGTTGGAAGGGTGAGATTCCAACTATAGTCAAGAGGTCTTCTAGAGGTTGGTGAGGTGTTATATATTCCAAAGTTGATAGTTAATTTTCTCTCAGTGTCAACTTTGGATGAGAGTGGATTTGGAGTTGTTTTCTATGGTGGAAATGTATTGTTGTATCCTGTAGGAGAAACTATTGAAAAAACAGTGATACTTGGTGTCAAGTATGAGGGCTTGTACTGATTTTTGGGTAGACGTGTGTTGGGGTCCAGTGGATTTCTGGACTCAGGTTCTGTGTTGGAGAGTTGGTAGGTAGCATGGGAGAGAGAGTTGATACATGGCACTCAGTCTTTTTCCGGGACTCTCAAGGGACTCAACAGGCATGAGTCGACATAGTTGGATGCCCAGGAGAGTGTGCAGTCTCCTAAGAGCATGTCTTCAGTTTGTGGTACAACAGAGGCTTCCAGTGCAGTGGGAGTAGTGGCTGTTGGGTATGTGTTATATTCTTTGCACGAGTAGTAGTGTCTGAGCACCTACATCGAGTGCGCAGGGGGGTTAGAGGGGGGGTGCAGGGGGGAGGATCCCCCCGCACGGGGGTTCTGGGGCAGCGCCCTCGAATTTTTTTTTTCGTGCCGACATATTTTCGGGATGACATATTACCGGGACGACATATTTCCGGGACCACATGATATTAGGTGGTTTTTTTGGCACATGGTTTTTTGCCGATGGTTTTCTATTTTCGGTTAAGGAATTAGGGTTTTGGACTAATCCAGGTCATTGG
>JZKD02S1250248.1:113039-125234 GCA_000966675.3 Picea glauca
TGGTGAATATGATTTGGAAATGGCTTAATTTAAAAAATAATTTATATTTTTAAATTAAATATATTCATAATGTTCCTTGGTGAATATGATTTGAAAATGGTTATAGCATATTTTAAGAATACAAATAAAAATAATTAGAAATTAAATTGAAATACATTTTAATTATAAAAAAAAATTGCCAAATACATATTACAATTCATACTTTTATGTACATAGTACTTTTCCATAAAATTTGAAGGAACTTTTACAAAAAATCGATATTTTAACAATTGACTTGGCCTTGAAGGCAAAGTTTAACCAAAATATTGTTTAATCGTTTGACTTTATTAATATTAAATAATATTATCAATGAACATCTTTAAAACATAAATATGTTTAATTTAAAAATATACAATAAAATAATGAAAAATATATTTTATGCTCCTTTAAACCTATTTCATAAGATAATGTGTTATCCCTAAAATTTCAATATAAATATCCCTGGTAAAAAATAAAGATTTTTACAATTTGCATTATGCTTATAGATAACCGTTTAACCATTTCACTTTATTAGTCCCTTCTGTAGGCATAGAGGGACTATAACGATCAATAATGCGTTGAACACATATTAGTTTATCCTTTGACCCAAAATATTTGCGCAATACCTATTGTTGGAGCTATGTAATTAAAAACATATATTTTTATATAATAAAAAGTAACATATATGTACTGATCTGATTGGATAAGAGACTGGAGGTCTTATTGCCGGCTTCACTATTCCCAATGTACTATATGGCAACATATCCAAAGTTTTTCTCATAGACAGTATTTTTTAATCATATATTTTTCCTCTATATTGCTTGAAGGCCGATTAATGCTAACATTAGTTCAAATGTTTGTATTAGCATTTTCTGCTAGGCGAATATATCTGTAAGTTTTCATATGTGCTAAGCATATTGAAATGTTTTGATATCCAAGCTTTGTAGTGATTAAGAATTCCAAAGTTTATAGCGTATTTGGTGGATGGATATTTGTTGAAATGTATTGACACTTATTACGAGATGCGTCAATAGGCCTGACAACGTAAATGTTTACATGATGCGATGTCCTCCAACACCCCTGATAGCTTAAATGTTTTCATACTACGAGATCCTTAGACAGCCTGACAGTCTTAAATGTTTATGTAAATATGCTTCTCGGATTTCTATATAGTTACAGTGAATTTTCACAGTCTTGTTTGTCCACCGCCAGTTCGACAAACATTGTATGTTTCATCCTTGTTCCACCATTGAAGCTACATACATTGTTTACTGGTTCGGTGAGTGCTTCTTCTTCGTTGGTTTATCGGTTGCTGCGATTGTATGTTTCATCCTTGTAATCGTTGAAGCTACATACATTGTTTACCGGTTCGGTGAGTGCTTCTTCTTCGTTGGTTTGTTGGTTGCTGCTTGTTGTTGTTTCGCTCGCAATTCGACCTTCACTTCTTCATTTCATCATTTTGGAGTAAGTTTTGATGCCATAGTTCCATTTTGTGTTCCTTGTTTGTTGTTCAGTGTTTGCAGTTTGCAAGTAAGAATGTTTTCTTATTTGTAGTCGCATGTTCCTTGTATGTTTCTAGTTCCTTCTGTTCTTGTGCTGCAGTTTCATAATCGTTGGAGATACATATGTTGTTCACTGGCTCGGTGGTTCTTGCTGGTTCGTTGGTTCATGGGTTGCTGGTTCTGTTTGTTTGGATGGGGTTTTCACTTTGGGGCCCTAGGGGTGCAGTTCGGCCTATTCGTTCTTTCTCGTTGCTTTGGTCCTTGTTGTTTTATTTTGTTTGATTCGGACTTGTAGGGTTGGGGTGCAACGACGGTGGCTGGAGCTTTTATTTTTTCTTTTTTTTTGGATTATTATTGTTTTTTGGGGGCGCTTTACGATGTTCATCACTTGCATCCATGAGTCGACATGCAGTTGTGTTATTTTCCATGTCTGTCGAGGCCGATATCTGTTATTCTGTGAGATTTTGTTGGTGCTCTAGTCCTGCCATGAAAGAAAATAGTTGCATGCAAAGTTGTTGGAGGATTGCATGTGAAGTTACAATATCTGTTGTTTTTTTGTTGGAATAAAGAATATGTATGCAGGCTACATTTATAAACCATGTATGGTCAGATGTGCGGAAATGACATTACATGTTCTTTATCCTCTACATAGACTAGTGTGCGCACCATACAATTTGTGTTGTGCTTGAGATATGATATGTACAACAAAGATTTTGCAAGATTGTATTTTGATGTCTGGAAGCATGTTTGGGTGGTTTGCCATGGAAAAATGAGAACTTGTATTGTGGGCACAACAATCTGTGTAGAGGATAAAGAACATGGTTAAAGGGCATATGTGGATAAATTGCCAGGAAAAAACAAAAATCGTTTAGCTGCAGCCATGCAATTGCGTGATATTTTGTGCCTTGTAATATATTTTGGCCAGGGAAAAAAAATTTGCACGTTTGCAACCATGGATAGAGAAGCGCAAAGGTCCATGTTTCTGCCTTTCTAGACTGTTTGTTCAGTTAGTTTTTCTATATGTACATATTGCTTTTTCTCTAGTGAATACCATCTTCCATTGATGTTCATTGAATTTTGTGCATTCCCACATTCAAATAATCAGAGTAGCTGGAGAAAGCGAGGGAGTCTTGAATGCATCAGATGAAGAGGATATAGAAAGGTGTGTGCTTGTACTATTGTTTCATATTGCGCTGTTTTGTATTTCATTTATGGTTTGTATATGTGTTAAACTAGTTGTGTGCCTTCCTACATGGTAAGTTATCTTGCTTATATGCGTTCCTTCCTGCACACTAATATGGTTCATGTCCATTGTGTTTGCGCTGCATTGCTGCATTTAAACAAACATAATGGCTGGGTAGGACCAAGGACTCTTTGGTGGGTAAATAGACATGTTTCTCTTTCTTTTGGATGTCTGTCTTCATACTAACTTGTGTTTGTGTCCATTGCATCTTCAACGGTGTTTCCTTGGAAAAAACAGGTTGTTTGGACAGGGAGATGAGTTGTTCTGTGCAGAAGCAGAGGGTTCTATGGTGAAATCTTCTAAAAGGTATGCCAAGTGTGCTGGTAAATTAAATATACAAACCGGGTGGGGGCATATAATATTACACTTGAAAACGATGACTTTGGAGTAATGGGCCTTTCTGCGCTCCCTATTTCTACTTTTTCCATTTTCTATTATCCCTTTTGTTTCTAATTCATCTGGTCATTGTGCTTTACAAAAATTCCTTCGTGCACCAGTTGGTGGACTAACAGATTCACATATGTGGTCATGCTTCTACCTTATTCCATAGTTTCCCACTTTCTCAATTGCAGGTGCTAGGCTGGTAGGTTGAATATTGCTCCCGTAGCTTCCGAGGGTCCGCGATATACAGATTTCCCATGGTGCCCCGTGTTGATGCCCTGTTTACTATTAAACATTTGTCCAATTAAAAAATTCAAATGCATATAGTTTTACGGTTATTTGGTCCTTTCGATGGACAATATACAATGCATATGCTTGTTTACTCCTAATGTTCATCTGCACATGCTTGCATTAGAAAATGTTGGACTAGTGACACGAGCATGAGTAGTCAGTCATCTTAGACATCGGTAGATCGACAAGGACAAAGGTAAATATGCATACGCTTTGCTCTTACTATGTTTACTAAACAAATTTCCTAGGTTATATATTTGTCTATGGTATGGTTTTGATGAATATATTCATCTATATGCTGATGTCATCTGTAATACATGGTTTGCAGCTCACAAGAAGTATCAACAAGTACAAGTGAGACACCTAACGTGTTGCATGTTCCACAGACTAAGAGGTGTGGTTGTGAATCTTTGGCTCCATAGTTCATCAAAACTATGCATATACTTGTATCACACTACCATTCACTTTAGTTTTCCTGTTAAAAAAATGTCATCAGGTCTAGAGTTGCGACATCCAAAGTACTATCAATAGAGGGCTTGAACAACCGCGAAACTAGACAAGTGTTCGTTGGGGACATAATGGTTGTCTATAGAACCTACTTGGACAAGGCAAACAAAAGTAGATCCATTATGCATGCTAACATGACATACAAGGACACCATGATGACAGTCACATTGACTGTTCCTCCATAACTTGTCCACAAACATGCAGAAAAGATATTTCCGTGTAATGGAATATCCATTACAAATTTTAATATATTGCCCAAAACAGTATATGATCGTGGTGATTGCGATCAAATTATTTCTCTCAACGAAACAATCATTTTGGAAACAATTCCTGCTGTTTGTTCAGAATATCATTTCGTTCCAAACTCGACTATCAACTAGCTTGCACAGAGCACTAATATTTACCCAATCAGAATGATTGGGGCTGCTTTCACAATGGCGAGAAAATTTGGCTCTCAACACATTCTCCATATAAAGGATGGAGAGTCAGACAACGACAAGGCAATGGTACCTCTTTTGATATTCATTTTTGTCCTTTACTTTCGCATGTGCATGTATGTCAGTTAAATTACACAAATATTGCATTGTTCCATGTTGCAGCTGCAATTGTTCGATACGTATTCATATTTTTTTTCGTCAATGGAGCAACAATTGCATAGAGGGAAGATTCCACTTATGTTCACAAATATAACAAAGAAGAGGGATGCTAGAGAAAGGGTCTTTCAGACAACTCAGGCAACGTTTGTAACAGAGTTGCGAGCAGATATAGTAGAGGATGTGAAGAAACTAGCTAGCTCTACAACTGTTGTGTGTATACATCCACAAAATCATCCTCACTTTTCTTATAGAAATAACCTTCAACAAATTTATGCGCCTACTTAATTTTTTTTTTTTTTTTAAGGGGAAGGGGGGGCTGCAGTTGTGTATTATATTGTTCTATGTATTAATCCATTTTCTTGCATTCCCAGGTTGAAGGTCTTTTAGTTGCAGCCAATGTGTACTCGACCCCCTTTCAGCCTATGTGCAAAATGAAACTCCATTGCTTCTGCCTTCGCTTTGATAACTGATGATACGATTGATTCTCTGCAATGCGGTGAAAAATTTCCATACATATATGGAAATTGTGTGAATTCTTTTATCCAAACTTTGGGCAACACAATCGTGCATTGTACCCTTAGGCATCCTCTATTACAAAATATGCTTCCTGAGTTGGCAGAGTTTTCGTATGAAATGTATGTACAGAAAAAGGAAAGCAATGTCTACATGATGCGACAGCTTTGGATACACAACAAATTAACCTTGAATGAGGATAATGCAATTTTGCATATCAGCTGAAGAAGGGGAATATATATATATATATATATATCAAACTTTGGCAGGAAACAAAAATACCTCATGTGTCTCTGTAACATTTGTTGAACATCCAGATGAATGTTTGTTGGACTTGGCCCATATCTCTATAATCCCCATATATCACATGGCCCTGGTTATTTTCTACTGGTAACATATACCAGAAACAAGAGAAAATGAATGCGGCAACGTCTTTAATTTGTATATCAGATTTGTTGGTGCAAAGGTCGATGGGTTCTGCTCTATGGAACCTTCTGGGAACTTGCTTGCGGCCTGTTTAAAGTATGGTTGGTTCTTAGTTATCTGATTTGTCTGTCAATTTGTATACCATGGAACTCCAACTATTCTTTGGAGCAGACAGAACAATATAATTGATTTTTTTTGCCAACTGACCCGTAGATCCGCTTGATATTTTCTATGGCACTGTGACACAAATGTACTATGTGGCTTTCTTTAGCAGATTTTCTTGATTGATGAACTTGGTCAAATTATTGTTCTGAAACAATTTGAAATCAACGAATATATAGTGTGCGAAGTGCAACTGTCCTATCATAGCAAGAAGAGGCTCTTAAAATTCAAATTGGTCGTTGTTTTGGCATTTTTTCTTATTCGATGAACTTGGCAAAATTAATATCCTGGAATAATTTGAAATCAACGAATATATATATTGTGCGGAGTGAAATTGTGCTATGATATGAACAAGAGGGCCTTAAAATTCAAATTGGTCCTTGTTATGCTTGCGGTGATAGAATTTTAAAAGAATTTTCTTTTTTTTGCTTCATTTTAAAAAAAATAAGCGATTTAACATCCTTTAATAATTTAATGTAATTCACTTGTACAATATCAATAGTTAATATTAATAATTTACTATTTCAAAATAATGTTTTTAAATAAAGTTAGATAGGATGAGCATCCCTAAACAATTGCAATCTTGAACCCACGAGACATGGAGTTCGCAAGTCTGCCTGGAAATTTATATATCACGAAAGTATGGGTGATATTTGCAGAACATAGAACAAAAGAGGCTCAAATTTCAGCCCACCAAGCCGAGAACCCGCGATCCAAAAAGTGCCCAAGTATGGAACGAGGGATCTGCATATGGATTTCATACGGGATCACTACTGGACAATAAAAGTGCAATGTTCAACCAGCCAGCCCAAGTCCACCTATCAATTTGTATATCGCGAAAGTCTAGGTGCTATTTGTAGGGCACGAAACAATAAAACCTCAATTTTTCAGCCCGCCAGGCCACCAATCCGCGATCCAAAAAGTGCCTAAATATGGAATAAGGAATGCACATATGCTCTATAGAATCTCATGTCCATACTTTAAAAAGTACATGTTTACTATGTATTGGTTGTTTGTCGGAAAACTTTTATATCAGTCGGTTCACCAAAATGAACATTGTCCTCTGTTTACATTTTGCAATATCAATATATAATATTAATAATCTAGTATTGAAAATAATGTTTTTTGATATGTTGGATAGTTGATAGGGATTTCCATCCATAAACAATGGAAAATTTGAACCCGCCAGCCATCGGGTCCATCTGTGGATCTTCATATCGCGGAAGTCTGAGTGCTATTTGGAGGACACAGAACAATGAAAGTGAAATGTTCAGCCATCCAGCCACAGAATCCCTGATAAAAAAAAGTGGCTAAATATGGAATTGAAATGGGATCGCTACGGAAGAATAAAAATGCAATGTCCAGTGAAGAAGTCCACAAGTCCTCCTATCAATTTGTATATCACGGAAGTGTGGGTGGTATTTGTAGGACACAGAACAATAGAGGCTCTATTTTCAGTCCACTAGGCCACAAACCCACGATCGAAAAAGTGCCCAAGTATGGAATGAGGGATCCGCATATGCTCTGTAAAATCTCATGTCCATACTTTATATAGAGACTCATGTCCACAAGTCTGTCTGTCAATTAGTATATCATGGAAGTCTAGGTGCCATTTGTAGGACACCGAACAATAGATACTCAATTTTCATCCCATCAGGCCGCGAACCTGGGATCCAAAAGGTGCCCAAGTATGGAATGAGGAATCTGCATATGTTCTGGAACAATAAAAATGCAATGTTCAGCCAAGCAACCCATAGGTCCTCCTGTCAATTTGTATATCACGGAAGCCTGGGTGGTATTTGTAGGGCACAGAACAATATAGACTCTATTTTCAGCGTGATAGGACGAGAACCCGCGATCCAAAAAGTGCTTGAGTTTGGAATGAGGGATCTGCATATGCTCTATAAAATCTCATGTCCATACTTTATATAGAGACTCATCTCCACAAGTCTGGCTATCAATTTGTATATCGCAAAAGTGTACGTGCTATTTGTAGGACACAGAACAATAGATACTCAATTTTCAGCCCGCCAGGTCGCCAACTTGCGATCAAAAAACTGCCCAAGTATGGAATGAGGGATTCACATATGTTCTATAAAATCTCATGTCCATACTTCATAAAAGAAGATATTTACTATGTATCGCTTGTTTGTCGGAATACTTTTATATCACTCGGCCAACCAGATTGTACAAACTTTCTCGTCTAATTAAATTCTGCAATATCAATATTTAACAGTCATAATTTACCATAGGTCTGCTTCTAAATTTGTATATCGTGGAATTGTGGGTGCTATTTGTAAAGCGTGGAACAATAGAGGCCCAATTTTTTTCCCGCTAGCCCGAGAGCCCCCGATCCAAAAAACTAGATAAATATGGAATTAATACGGAATTTCTATGGGACAATTAATACAGAACCCACCTGTCTATTTGTATATCGTAGAGGTGTGGGTGCTATTTGTAGGAAACATAACAATAGAGACTCAATTTTCAGCCTGCCAGGTCAAGAACCCGCAATCGAAAAAGTGCCTAGCTATGGAATGGGGGATCCGCATATGCTCTATAAAATATCATGTCCATACTTTATAAAAGTACATGTCTACTATGTATTGTTCATTTGTCGCAAAACTTTTAAATAACTCGCCCAACCAGATTGTACAAAATTTCTCGTCTAATAAAATTTTGCAATATCAATATGTAATATTAATAATTAAGTATTGAAAATAATGTTTTTAGATATGTTATATAGTTGATGGCGATTTCCATGCCTAAACAATGGAAATGTTGAACCCTCCAGCCCTTGATTCTGTCTGTCAATCTATATATCACGGAACTCTGAGTGCTATTTGGAGGACACAGAACAATGAAAATGCAATGTTGAGCCAGCCAGCCCGCAGGTCCGCTTGTCAATTTACAAATTCCACCACATAAAAATTGACGGTCGATATGTCATTGAGATGCAATATGACCATCGCTCAATGTTCAGCCAAGTGCAATGTTCAACTAGCCAGCCCCAGAGTCCCCGATCAAAAAAAGTGGCTAAATATGGAATTAATATGGGATCGCTAGGAAAGAATAAAAATGCAATGTCCAGTGAAGCAGCTCGCAAGTCCTCCTATCAATTTGTAGATTGTGGAAGTCTGGGTGGTATTTGTAGAACACAAAACAATAGAGACTCTATTTTCAGCCCGCCAGCTGCGAACCCATGATCCAAAAAGTGCCCAAGTATGGAATGAGGGATCTGCATATGCTCTGTAAAATCTCATGTCCATACTTTATATAGAGACTCGTGTCCACAAATTCACCTGTCAATTTGTATATCGTGAAAGTGTAGTATCTATTTGTAGAACAATAGATACTTAATTTTCATCCCGTCAGGCCGCAAATCCGCGATCCAAAAAGTGCCTGAGTATGGAATGAGGGATCCGCATATGTTCTAGAACAATAAAAATGCATTGTTCAGCCAAGCAACCCGTAGGTCCTCCTGTCAATTTGTATATCATGAAATTGTGGGTTCTATTTGTAGAGCGAGGAACAATAAAGGCCCAATTTTTTTCCCGCCAGAACGAGAGCCCTCGATCCAAAAAACTGGCTAAATATGGAATTAATACGGAATCACTACAGGAAAATAAAAGTGCAACGTTCAACCAACCAACCTGCAAGTCTTCCTGTCTATTTGTATATCGCAGAAGTGTGGGTGATATTTGTAGGACATGAAACAATAGAGGCTCAATTTTCATCCCGCCAGGCTGAGAAACCACAATCGAAAAAGTGCCCAAGTATGGAATGAGGGATCTGCATATGCTTTATAAAATCTCATGTTGATAACAATTGCCATCCCTAAGCAATGGCAATATTGAACCCACTAGCCCCCGATTCCATCTGTCAATTTGTATATCGAGGAACTCTGAGTGCTATTTGGAGGACAGGGAACAATGAAAGTGCAATGTTGAGCCAGACAGCCCACAGGTCCGCTTGTTAATTTAAAAATTCGGCAATATACAAATTGACGTCAGATATATCCTTGAGATGCAATATGACCATCAACCCTTCACGTCTCCAGGGTATATCTTCTGTCTTTTTTCTTTTGTAACCCGCCCGACCGCTTTCCATACTTTGGTATTTTTTGGAATAAGTTTTTCCATCACCGCTACCTTCGTACTTGTTTCCAAATATGCAATCATTAAGCTTTAATGCTAGTAGCCATCCAGCAGGAACCGTTAAGATTGTCATTAATGTCCAGAAATCCAAAGAAGATTTGTCATTACTACGAATTAAACTAAGATTTGCGCACAAGTATATTGTCCTTTCCAAGTATTCATTTCAAAGGCGATGCAATCTTTTTTTTTGGTGCGCCGGCGGGTTGGTGCTTCTAAGAAATTTCTAATTCTTAATCTATTTTCGCCGCCACCACCATCTTCGCATTTTTTTCTAACTGTGCAATTAGTGAGCCGTGATGGTGACAACTCATTATGCATGAACCTTGGACACTGTCATTGATCGATGAAAGGCTTGAGGAGATATTCCATTGATATGCATTAAACCATAATTTGCGGAGAGTTATATTATCCGTCCCCGATTTTCATTTCAAACATCATCTCGAGCAAACAAAATTCTTAATAACTTCTGGCAACAGTTCTCTCCACGCACAGTAAACACATTGGGGCATAATGGCTAGAGGTTCCACTATTCCAAGGAATATTCTTACTATTCATCTCCCTCCACCCAGGAGAAAACAAGGAGATGGTCCATTGGTACACCGAGAGATATATTCCAAGCCAAAAAAATTCATGGCAACCCTGGCTACTCAGAGAACCTGCCCACTTGCATTCATGGTTGTCGCAGAAGTTGATGCCATGAATTATGAGTCAGAAGAAGATGATTTGATGGACGATGATAAAACAATGGATGATGGCAATGCAAAGAATCTTCCCACTCCTGCACCCAAATTGAAATCAACCATAATGAACAGAACTTCCCGGCTCGATGATGGAGGTGATGACATAACCAAAAGGAGTTTCAGAAAAGAAACCAACAGTGAACACAAAAGTCAGTTTGCAGCGCGAAAGTAGGAATTCTAGAGTTCCAAATTAGTCTGTTCTGGGCGGAAGAGTTTCATTGTAAAGCAATGATATGTTGATGCTGCCAGAGATATATTTCAAGCCAAAAAATTATTGATTAACATCTTCGGGAATCAGGTCCAAAACTCTTGCTGCTACAAGGCATTTTCCTACTAGTCATCTCCTTCTACCCATAATGGACTAATTTGGGCCTCTGGAATTGCACGTGCAAGCTATGCTACTAAATGTTTTTGGACTATGTAGAGGCAGTTTCAGCTAAGGGCTATTCCACTTGCCCTGCAACCATTTTCGTCTTCTTCTTGAGGGGAATCTTGTGGAAATATCAATTTCATCACCGAATGATTCATCAAGGAGAAAACTGCAAAGATCTTGCATACTGCGGATCCCATGCCTGTGTTTGTCATAGATACCTTGATTGTTTTGGCCCGGGGAACTGGGTCCAATTTCTAAGGATAGATGTACAATACTTGATGTTTTTGTTATTTTTTTAAATGGATTTGCTATTAAAAAGAATTTTCCTTCGACTCTTCGTTGTTTCCTCTTTTCTAGGTTTAACGCATGTTCTAATTGTCATGGTTCAGTGCTCTCGTACTTCTTCGATATTGTGTTTACTTAGCTTATCTTTTCTAATATGGAACATGTAACAATTATATGCCAATGTGCTGTGTGAATCCACCAACCTTTTATGAAAACAAAATATGGATTACATAGTTTCAAACCAATGTTCAATTATATTCGTAATGTAGATAGAACATAGCAATGCCAATGTACAATGTTGCAACAAAATCGTTCTTTTTGTTTCTAGACATGCAATTATTAAGTTTTAATGCGAACAACCCATAATGCAAGAAGTTTAATACTTGAGTTAATATGTTGCACTCATGGAAGACTATATCAAGAACACATTTACTGTTGAAATAATGTAACTACAAAGAGTATTCTTATTATTATTGTTATTTTATTCATAGTATTAATCCCCACTGTGGATTAATCATGTCGGTAATTGTATTAGGACCAAATCCCCTTTTGCGGATTGGTCAACAGACAATTATAATAAGCAGAATAAGAAGTCAGCCCCAACAGTTAATTAAGAGACCCAGAAAATAATAAAGGTGGGTTTACCCACCCAGATTGAGAAGTCAGCCTTGCCAGTGAAGAGACACTTCACACATGTCAGAACTTGTATAAATACAGAAGGCTAGCGCCTCATTTTAACACAACTCACTTGCTCATTCTCTTATGTGGCAAGCTGCAATTACCAATTGGAGAGAGGAGAAGAAGAGTGGTGCATCTCTTGGGGAGGAATATCTGTATTGGTTTGAGTTATCTCTTGAACATTGTATTAACAATTTATGATAAGGAGGTTTTTGCTGGGTTTTCTTCCCCTAGAGGGTTTCCTAGGATAAATGTTGTGTCTCTTGTGAATGTGTATTTCTCAGTGATCTTGTTCTTATGATTCTCTTATCTATTGAAATGAA
>JZKD02S1250271.1:0-12274 GCA_000966675.3 Picea glauca
GTGATAAACCCTACAACAATACTATCTAACCAGAAATCCACTACGCGCGTGAATTTTTTGTTAATTTGTTGTAACTGCATGATCTCCATAGGATTCCACTCGATCTTTCTGATTCAATTTGTAGGGTGGTTTTCTTTCAACCTCAATAGACACTCCTATAACACATGCGGAAAATCACAAAAAAATACCTCATGCAGGTCACTAAACATGTACTTGTTCAGATATTTGCACGGTGTTAACTTAGGGTTTTTGTTATCTTTTTGCACAAATTCAAACTCCTTTGTTTTCAACCATCTTTCAATATCTGCCTTCGTTAGGTTCCACGGTATGAACATTCCCTTTTTATATCTTCATTCTTTGCATCCTTTTTCTACGAATCCCATTCACTCAATCCCACGCAGTTCTGTCCAGAAACCGAAGCATTTGTTTTTTACTCTTCTCCTTTTTTCAGTCTTGGGATAACCCGGGTTCATATCTGAACAAGTTTCCAACAAAAACCTCTAAAACTATCAGCCCTCCTAAACAACCATAAGGTAGCACAACAAACAAAATTTACTGCACAGTCTCACCCAAGATAGTTCTATCGGTGAATGCAATGATCAGATGCTTACAGCCTGGGACAAAGTGGGGATCTCAAATTTCTTTCATCCTCTTAGGCCTTAATCTAGTTGTTCCTTTTATAATTCTTAAGATTCACTCATCTTCTAAGTATATGCATGCATTCTAATAGATATAACATATGACAGATCTAACTGAATCATTCATTCAACCATTCATCATCTAACTACTAACATAAGGTAAATGTACAATAAACACAACACATAACACTAATTTTACCATGGTTCACCCCCTCCTGGGCTATGTCCACAGATGTCTAGCTTCTTAGGCTCTTTTATTATGTTGTTGCAAAATATGGCACCGCACACACTACAGTTTCGATCATACAATCAGGAAATAGGTTCCACAAGCTCTGTGAGGCTGACTATATTGCACCAGGCTCCTCAGTCTGCAATCTAACCCTCAAGATCTAGCTACTTGATTCTCCTACAACTCAACAATTTACAAAATGATATCAAATCTTTCAATAGTTCTCCTAACCAAACATAAAAAAAATTAGGAACCTTATAGCTATACCTCCTATGTACTCATTTATACCAATTTACAGCTTATTCGTCGTTACAATATCTTACAAAAACAATAACCCTAGTGTGGTTATGTTTTCCTGCATGCGTGACTTGAATTCTTTCCTCCTTTGCATGCAACTTTTCTCCACACCTATTTATTTTCCTGCCAGCTATCTTTTTCCAAATTACTCTTCACTTTCCAAAAAATGACTTTACCTCAAAATTGGCGTGCACCCAACACTGAGTTAACTAGTCTCTCAGTCTTTAGTTAACTGACTGGAACAGAGTGAAGTGAGGAGGAGATCAGGGAATCATGAGTAATGCGCAAGTCTAGTGATAATCCCAAGGACAATGCGAATTAGCAGTTGATTACCAAATGTTTCATGGTGATGAAACCAATGTGGTATTACGACTCCACTCAACTGATCAAACTGAAGTGTGAACCGAAGAGAATATTATCCTAGAATGTAGGAAAATGAATATTCTCCCTAAACTATAGGAGACTAAATAATGACTAATGAACATAGGGAAAACGTTAGGAAAAATAAATCCTAGGTGTGTGTGAAGTATCTTCAACATCTTCGACATATCTTTCACAACTTATTTTTTACTAACTTTTATCAAGTTATCAAAGCTTATGCGTCCAATTCTTCCATTCCATAGCCAACTTTTGTCTATTTGTCCCATGAAAATTTTTTCTTCTTCTTCTATGTTTAAGATATATACATTGCTTGGTATCCTTGGTGCAATAGCCACTAATGTTCCTAAGCCTTCTTTTATAATTTCACATTTTTGAGAGTCAAATATGAGTATGTGTCCTTGATAAGATGTTTGGCTCACACTAAGGAGACTAGGCTTCAAATTTTCAACTAATAGAACATTTTCTTCTTAAGCTTTGTTAGTTCCCATACTGACTGTACCCTTTCCAAGTATCTTGGTAGACACATCATCTCCAAATGTATCCCTTCTTTTTTCTTTCCTTTTTTAGACTAAGAAATTTGTTTTTATCTCATGTCATATGATTTGAACATCCACTGTCAACATACCATTGGCTTCTTTTATTTTTAGCATATAAGGATACCTTACATTCTATTTACTTATCTTCCATTTGTTTTTCCTTCCATATTTTCTTATAATTTCTTTCTTTAATGTTGAAAATGCTTGTTTTCATGGAATACTTTGATAGTCTACAATCACTAGCTTTATGACCATAATTCTTACATTTGTTGCATTCAATATTGTAATATTGTAATGGAGAAAATGAATTATAGTTTATATTTATTTGATTACTATTATTCTTTCTTTTCTTATATCCATGTCCTTGAGAACTTTTATAATTTTTATTTCCATAAGCTCTACAATCTAATGCTTTATGCCCAAAATATTTGCAAGAGAAGCAATAGCCAAGAAAGAGATGTCGGTACCTTTTTGGAAGAGTTCTTATTGAAGTTGTATTCCTACTATATTCATTTTCTTTTGAAGAGAGAGCATATTTCTATTGATTAGAATCAGTCTTTATCTTGTTTTCTTCCTTTTTGAAGGAGCTTTGGAGGGAAGTTGCATAACTATTTGGATTTTTATCATTTTTTTGTGTTCTAGTGTTTGAGCCTTTATTACTTTTCTTTTGATCATACCCCAGTCCTGACTTATTGATATATAGTCTTTGATTGTTAATAATATCGTCCATTGTTTTTGAATTGTTTTCAAATCTTTATTGATTATTTCCCCTCTCAAGTTCCTTTTTCAGAAGAACAATTTCATCCTCTCGCTTTTCACAACCTCGTTTCTTTTCATTGAGTTGTTTTCTTATGATTTCTTCCATTCTTTTAGCTTCATGGAGTTGAGTCTTCAAATCAATAATGATTTGTTCTATTACCTTGATTGTTTTTTCAACTTCCTTTTCCCTTGATTTTTGTTCTTCTTCATATTCTAATAGTTGTTTGCTTAAATATTTGTTCTTCCTTTTATGTTTTCTTAGTTCTTCGAGAGAACTAATAATTTGTTCTTCAAGTTTTACTTCTCCTTCAACTTCAGAGTTTCATTCATTTCCAATATTATCCTCAGTATTATTAATTTGAGTTTCTATACCCATAAATAGAATATCCGTCTCATCATGTTCACTCATGTCAGATGAACTACTGTCTTGTTTGGAATACATTTTTTTCTTTTTCTTGTAAAATTTCTTCTTATTTCCAGTTTTTCCCTTTTTAAGTTCTTTATGGTTATAAGTTTCTTCATAATCACTATCCTCCTACTTGGGATAGGGACATTTGGAAGAAAAATGCCCAATTTTTCGATAGTTGAAACATTTGAGAGGTAACTGTAAATGTGTTGAACCTGCACATAATAGATCTAGCTAGGAATTGATAT
Source organism: Picea glauca (assembly GCA_000966675.3). Classification (NCBI taxonomy): domain Eukaryota; kingdom Viridiplantae; phylum Streptophyta; class Pinopsida; order Pinales; family Pinaceae; genus Picea; species Picea glauca. The sequence continues at coordinate 3,495 of JZKD02S1250271.1, forward strand.
ACATAGTTGTAGAGAAAATATGAGAAAAGAGAAGAAGAAGAGAAATAATGGAAGAATTATCATTAACCAAATGAATGAATGATAATTTACACATGATATACTATGTATAACTCAACCAATGTGCACTAGAGGAGAAGCCAATGCACCATAGTGGTGGTCTAGAGTGATCTGGACACACACCAATAGCTACAGGAGTAAACTGCCACCTAGTCTAGTCTCTCAAGAAGTTACGGGAGTGAACTGCAACCTAAATGAGTTAACTAGTCTATCAGTCTTTAGTTAACTGACTAAAACAGAGTGAAGTGAGGAGGAGATCAGGGAATCATGAGTAATATGCTAGTATGGCGATGATTCCAAGGACAATGCGCATTAGCTAGTGATGATCCCAATGTTGCATGGTGATAATACCAATGTGGCATCTAGACTGCACTCAATTGATCAAACTGAAGTATGAACTGAAGAGAATATTCTTCTAGAGGAATATTCTCCCTAAAGTATAGGATATTGAATAAGGACTAATAAACATAGGAAAAACCTTAGGAAAAATAAGTCCCAGGTGTGTGTGAAGTAAATCCAAGAGTAACTTCCCTTTGTATTTCCCAGACCCTTTCTTGAGTTTCCTTTTAAGTTATCCTCTTCTTCATCTGATATGTTTGAGTGATTTCCATCTGAAAAATGCTCATGTTTCTTTGTTTCTTTTGATGCTTTGAAATCTATAACCCTTTTTTATGGCCTTTCTTGCTCTATTCTCATTTAATCGGCTATAAGAATCCCATGGAGTTCATCCATTGTAAATTTTTCAAGGTCTTCTCGATCCTCCAAGGTAGATACCTTGGCATCATATCTCATTGGTAATGATCTTAGAACCTTTTGGACAATAAATTTGTCTTTTAATTCTTCTCCCAATTCTCTGATTGAATTGAAAATTTCATCCACTCTTTGAAGATATTCTGCAATGTTTTCTTCCTCTTTCATCTTCAGAATTTCAAACTTCCCTCTATATGTTTGAATTTTTTCTTTCTTGACTTTTTTTATCTCCTTAATAGATGATTTTAAGTTTTTCCCAAATTTATTTTGTTGATTTACAATGCATCACTTTTACAAATATAGAGTTTTCTAATCCACCCAGAATTGCATTAACAACCCTTGAATTATCATTGTAGAGTTTATTTGCAGCAAATTCTGAAGGTACAATATTTGGTGTAGTGTAACCATTTACCACATATAGCCAAACATTCACATCCAAGAGCCATCATATAACTTTTCATCCTTATAGTCCAAAATGCATAATCATTTCCTTGTAACAATGGTGCTCTGTTAGAGGACATTCCTTCTTGTTGATCCATTGTGATTTCTTAGAATATGCCTTCCAGTGGTTAGATTGTTGTGAAGGATTCTACTCTGATACCAGTTGTTGAAATGTTGTTCAATATTGAGAGGGGGGGTGAAGAAATATTGTTTCTTTTTACAATTTTGATCAATTATTAATTATTAAATTTATTAACCTTAACAATTGATCAACCAGAAAGTATTGTTGGACAATTGGCTTAGGTTGATGGGCAGTTGGTCTGGATAATTGGTTGTCATTGATGTCAACCCTTGGATAATTCTGGTAGTGAATTATGGTAGAAAAAAGGTAGGGGTAAGGGACCCTAGTTTTTTTGAGGTATAAAGGTATGAATATCAGTATATTTGTAGGTAAGACTATTCTATATGGATAGTATATGTCATTCCATTTCCGTTGATATGTGTAATTCTACATAACTACTCATGATTAGAGAGCTATGGCCTTATGAAGTTGGAGAACCCTTATGATTTATCTAGAAGCCCCTAGAAGGTCAAAGAGGTTAATTTATTCTAGAAGCTCCTAGAAAAAGTTTACTAGTCAAAGTGGTTGTAACTAGGAGTTAATCATAAGTTAATTTGTTACAAAAAGAAAATAATTAAAAATACATTAGTTGCAACTAGAAGTGGTGAGTTTACTATTTGTGGAGAAAGTGGTTGTAAGTTGAAAAAGTGGTTAGAAGTGGGTTACCCCTAAAATAAGGAAGTTGGGTTAAGTTAGTTAGAAGGTAACCCCTAGAGGAAGATACTTGGAAAGTATAAATAAGAGAGCATGGCTCTCCTATTAACACCTATTGAGAAAATTGAATATCTATTATTGTGTAAGATTTATCGTAGGTACTCATTGATACATCTGTAGTTATGCAATTCTAGGATAGCAAGAAGGGTTGACAGTGAAAGTTTCAGAGTTGAAGAAACACTGGAAAAAAAAACCTTAGTTTTTGAGGTGTACATGGGCTGTAGTGGAATAGGTCATGTACACATGCGAGTTGGAAGTAAAGGAGGGCACATATAGTTGAAAATCCATTAAATATTGAGTTTCTAAGGGTGTCAGGTTCTCAAAGTGTGAAAGAAACTTCCTAGGAACATCTATAATGATTAGGTACACCAAATCTATCTACAGGTTCAAAAGGTATGCCATATTCTTATCTGTAGTTGGATATGGTTGGCTACATGAGATATGGTTATGGGAGTTTGAGTAATTTCCCTAGAGAGGATTTTGTTTGTATAAAACTCATTGTATGAGATAGATCTATCAAAATAAATATATGGTATGTCTGGTATTCATTATTGCTACATCTTGTTGGGTTGAGTGTTGAGACATATCTCGCATGTCTTGGCACATGGTTGAGGGATTTTGGTTGTGATGTGTTGGTGAAGATGTTGGTGTAGTTTGAGGCTGCATATCAGTGAGGGTTTGATTTCTAGGCCATGTGAGGGTTATTACACTTGATCATGATTGTATACACATGTATGGCACGTGAATAGAGAGATATAGATGCACTTGGTTAAGGGATATGTATTATGATGTATGCATAGGGCACAACTATATATTGGACACAATGACAGGTTACAGGTTGATTTGAAAGAGGCAACAAAGTGTTTGAATTTTAGAAAAGGTGAAAAACCTATCTTTTTAAGGGTGTACATAGGATGAAGTATAGACAGGTCATGTACATACCTAGGTTGAAATATTGACAAGGCATGTACATACGCGAGTTTTAGCATAGACGATCATGTACATGTTGGTATTGTTTGGTACAAGCTGACTTCTAGTACATGTTGATTACATGATATTGGTACAGACTAGTTACAGGTTGTTGGTATATATGGGTACAGGTTTATGGTGTCGTATATCAAAGTGGTTTTATCATCTATTTGGCACTTATATTTCAGGGTGACAGGATGGGGAAAGTAAAGAGGGTTGTAGCCTCCTTCGAGTTGGTGCCAGAGAATTAGGGAGTTGTAGCTTCCTTCAGGATAGAGCCTGGGAACTAGGTGGTTGTAGCCAGAAAACATAGGGGGTTGTAGCCTCCTTCTAGTTGTAGTTGGAGAATTAGGGAGTTGGATATTCCCTCGGGTTATAGCCTGAGAAACTACGGGGTTGGAGCCTCTTTCCAATTGGAGCTAGAGAATTGGAAGTTGGTGCTTCCTTGAATCTAATTCTTAAAAAAATATAAGAAAATAATTTCATGGTTTTCTCCTACATTGGATTTCCATGTAAAATATTGGTGTATTGTGCATTGTGTGGATGTGTTTATTATTGGTTATTATGAAATGATGGATGTTAATGTTAAATGATGTAATAACATATTAATGATGAACTGATGAACATTTTTTAATAAGTTAAAGGAATAAAAATTGTGGTTAAAAGGATTAATAAGTTGTATAAATTGCTCATTACTGATTCACCCCCCCCCTCTCAGTAATCCAACAATTGGAATTAGAGCAGGTTCCTTCAAGAGACCATTTAACCACTGGCAGGAGATCATGGAATGTACTGAGAATGGAGTAACAATGTTTAATGGTTAGTATGGTCTAGAGTATGAGATGTGGAGCATAAGGATGATTTTTTTTTGCAGGCACAAGGATATGATATTTGGTATCCAGTTGTTATAGGATATCATAGTTCAAAAAGGGAAAAGACTGCAACCAAGAAGGAATTGAAACAAAATAAAAAATTTGCAATGGATTTCATTTTGGAAGGAATATATGATTCGGTAAAGGACAAAGTGGGTAAATGTTCACCAACTAAAGAACTTTGGGATAAGTTACATGATATATATTCTTCATCCATCACAAATTCATATAATTACAAAGAACATGTAGGTACAAAACATGAATAAATATGTTCATCGTGTCAAAAAGATCCAGAAGAAGAAGAAGACTACGAAATCAACAAAAGTATGTTTTTTCTGATTTAAATGTGAAAAAGGAGGACATCTTGAATTTGAATGCCCATATTTGAAAATTGAAAGTGATGAGACAGAAAATCCCAATGAAGTAGTATACAATCAATGAGAAAGAGACCTTGAAGAAGAAATCGTCACCTTGAAGATCCAACTTGAAGAAGAAAGAAGAACAAAAGAAGTAATGAATATCCAGATGAAGAAGAAAGAAGAGGAATGTCTGAAGATTGAAGAAGAATTTGTTATGCTAAGAGTAAAATTTGTCAAGCTTAGCAAAAACATTGAAGAATCATCCACATCATCAACAAATATATTTGAAGAGAAATGTCACATGTCCTCGGAAGGGAAAAATGAAGAAAATCCTAAGAGTTATGTAGAAGTCATCAAAGGATCTATAAAGAAGGAAGAATGCAATATCCTAGAGAATAATATTCCAAAAGGAAGGAAGACTCAAGAAGAAGACTACAGAAGAGATGGACATCAAAGAAGACCTTCCACATTCAAACAACCAAGAAGCTTCACTCGTAATGAAGGAGTTAATAGAAGAGAATATCATGATCAACCAAACCATGATTTCAGAAGGACTACAACACAAAGAAGATCATCCACTCCCAGGCATGTACATTTATTTTATGGTCATTCTTTTTATTGTACTAGTTTTGGACATAAGGTTGCAGATTGCAGGGCTCATGAAATAAGTGTTTAAGAAATAAATGTTTAAGTGGCCCTACATAATACTGAATGTTACAAATGCCCCAACTATGGTCATATAGTTCAGAATTGTAGAAGCATGACAGTGCCATCCATAAAGAAATAAACATATATCATATATAATAAAGTATGGAAAAGAAAACATGAAGAACAAGTGAAAAAGGACCAAGTCCCAGAGATCACAAGATTGGAAATAATACAATATGAAGACAAATCGACAAAGAAAAAGGAAGATGTCAAATACATAAAGTTTTGGATAAGAAATGAAAGAAAATAAGTACAGGTAAATAAAGAATAGATTTCAGAGATCACAAGATTTACAGTAGTGCGAGAAAGAAAAGAAGAGAAGGTAAATAAGGAACAAGTTCAAGAGATTGTACTTTCAGGAATTATAGAGCGAGATCAATCCACAAGAAGAAAGGGAAAAGTCAAAGTTTAGAAGGAAGATGTATTCACAGATGAAGAGGAAGATGAATCCACATTAGAGTAGGAATGTTTTTGAGCCATCAGGCTTGGAGACTCCGAGTAAATATGTATGTTGAATAGGGGGAGTCTAAATAATAGCTCCACAGATTAGAGATTTACCTTTCGAGTAGGTTGAAGTATGATGTTGCATATGTTTGATACAGACCTCCTTAGAGTGGTTCAATAGCAGAAGTACATAATGACACATTGATCGATTGAGAAAGAAATGTTCCCACATAGGTGTCATTTGGTGGTTACACAGATATAAGTTTATGGTTGTACTCAAGCATAGATATTGTTAGCAAAGGTTGTTCAAGGCATGCAGAGTTTTGTATGAAGATAGAGAATATCAGTGGACACATTTGACGATCATTTGCAGCTGTGCAAACATCATGATAGTACAGTGACAGATGGATCAACATTGTGGACAATTGTGTAGTAGATTCGAGGACAATGTGGATAGATATAGATTAGCAGGTTGGGACAAATATATGACAATGGATGAGATAATGAGTTCAAGAAAGATTGGATTCAAATATTGATTCATAGATTTGTTCATATAGTAGTTCATAGATAATGGAATATTATCATAATGGTTTTTAATGATACATAAATATTTGAATTCTTATTCTTGAATTATTTTCATATATGTCAGTTGATTACACAAGGATGCACCAATGGAAAATAACTCCAAAAAGGAAGCAAGTGTAGGAATCCCCACATTTCATCTACACTACATCTTGCATATAAGTTAAATGGGAAGAGATTACTCAAACAGAGAGATCCGATCAAAGGGATGTTTTCAGGGGGAGAGATGATAGAGTTAATCATAGAGGGAGTATGAGTAGCCATAAGTATTGCATCGGAGTGTTACCCTTTGTCAAAGGGGGAGAAATATTAATCAGAGGCATAGAAACATAGAGAAAGATCATAGGCATGAAGATAGGGGGAGCAGCCCCAAGGACAATTTAGATAGGGGGAGCATCCTGAAGGAGAGTTTAGTTAGGGAGAGCATCCCCAAGAAGAGATACCCTTTTCCATTGATGTCAAAATGGGAGACATAGAAACATTGATGAGGAGATATGATAGTATTTTCATGACTAAGTATTTCCATCAATGGAAAAGGGGGATATTGTTGGATAGTTGGATTAGGTTGATGGACAGTTGGTATGTATAGTTGGTTGTCACTTATGTCAACCCTTGGAGAAGTTGGGTAGTGAATTTCGGTAGCACAAAGGTATTGGTAAGGGACCTGAGTTATTTTTAGGTATAAAGGTATGAATATCAGTATGAAGTTGGAGAACCCTCATGAGTTATCTAGAAGTCCCTAGAAGGTGAAAGAAGTCAATTTATTCTAGAAGCTCCCATAAGAGGTTTACTAGTCAAAGTGGTTGTAACTAGGAGTTAATAATGAGTTAAGTTGTTGCAAAAGGAAAATAATTAAAAATAAATTAGCTGCAAATAGAAGTGGTGAGTTTACTATTTGTGGAGAAAGTGGTTGTAAGTGGACAAAGTGGTTAGAAGTGGTTTATCCCTAAAAGAAGAAAGTTGGGTTAGGTTAGTTAGAAGGTAACCCCTAGAGGAAGCTACTTGGAGAGTATAAATAAAAGAGTAAGGTTCTCCTACTAGCACCTATTTAGCACATTGAATACCTATTATTGTTTAAGTTTTATTGCAAGTATTTATTAATGCATCTGTAGTTACGCAAGTCTAAGATAACAAGAAGGGTTGATGGTGAAAGTTTTAGAGTTGCATAAATAATGAAAAAAACCCTAGTTTTTAAGGTGTACGTGGGCTGTAGTGGAAGAGGTCACATACATACGTGGAATGGAATTAAAGGAGGGTGTGTATAGTCGAAAAAACATGTAATATTGAGTTGTTTAGGGTGTCAGGTTCTCAGAGTCTGAAAGAAACTTCCTAGGAAGGTCTACAATGATCAGGTACATCATATCTATCTACAGGTTCAAAAGGTATGCCATATTCTTATATGTAGTTAGATATTGTTGTCTACATGAGATATGGTTATAAGAGTTTGAGGATTTTCCCTAGAGAGGTTGTTGGTTGTCTGATATTCATTATTGCTACATCTTGTTGGGTTGAGTGTTGAGGCATATCTTGTATCTCTTGGTACATGGTTGAGGGATTTTGGTTGTGATGTGTTGGTGAAGATGTTGGTGTAGTTTGAGGCTGCATATTAGTGAGGGTTTGATGTCTATTCCATGTGAGGGTTATTACACTTAATCATGATTGTATACACATGTATGACACATGACTAGAGATGTATAAATGCACTTGGTTAAGGGATATGTATGATGATGTATGCATAGGGAACAACTATAGATTGGACACAATGACAATTTACAGGTTGATTTGACAGAGGCAACAAAGTGTCTGAGTTTAAGAAAAGGTGAAAATCTTAGCTTTATGAAGGTGTATGTAGGATAAAGTATAGACATGCCACGTACATACATAGACTGTAGTATTGACAGGGTGCGTACATACTTGAGTTGCAACATAGAAAGGTCACATACCTATTCATATTTGTTGGTACAAGATGACTTCTGGTGCAAGCTGATTACAAGCTATTGGTATAGGTTAGTTATAGGTTGTTGGCACAAATTTGTATAGGTTTATAGTGGCATATATCATAGTGATAGTGTGTCAATGCTTTTATCATCTATTTGGAACTTATAATTCAAGGCGGCATGACAGGGAAAGGAAAGGGGTTGATAGCCTCCTTCCAGTTGGTGCTGGAGAATCAGGGAGTTGGAGCTTCCTTCAATTTGGAGCCTAATAACTAGGTGATTGTAGCCACCTTCCAGATGTAGCTAGAGAACATAGGGGGTTGTAGCCTCCTTCTAGTTGTAGCCAGAGAATTGGGGAGTTGAATCTTCCCTCAGGTTGTAGCATGAGAAAATATGGGGTTGGAGCCTCCTTTCAGTTGGAACTGGAGAATTGGAATTTGACGTTTCCTTGAATGTAATTATTAAATACATATCATAAAATCATTCTGTGGTTTTCTCTTGCACTAGTTTCCACATAAAATACTAGTGTACTATGCATTGTGTGGATGTGCATATTATTGGCTATTATGCACTGATGGATGTTAATGTTATATGTTGTTATAACATATTAATAATGAATTTATGAAAATTGTTGAATAAGTTAAAGGAATACAAATTGTGATTGAACGGATTATCAAATCCAACCATGATTTTGATGGTTTATAGGCCCCGGAGTCATGGCATCTCATCCACAGGCCAGTCTTATGGGTCAGGGATATTTAGCTAACAGAAGCAAAATATGCAGTTGGCAAATGACATTAAAAAATATATTAATAACAATTATTTT
>JZKD02S1250293.1:0-12274 GCA_000966675.3 Picea glauca
GTGAAAGGTGGTATTGAGATAGAACTAAAGGTAGCTCAGAAGAAATCTTGGCCAGTCTTCCCCATGTATGTAGGGAAATTTTCATTGCTAAACCTTGGACACTCTAAAGTAGAGGTTGAAGCATTAGAAGAAATAAAACTGGTAGATATTGAGCACAGAAAGCATGACCCTTATCAATTAGTAAGCAGACATTTGATGCACTGTAATTTGAAAGGTTATGAGCATGAAACATCTATTTATGATGATATTTTCAAGGAGGTCAAAACCTATGAAGAAGTATTGAACAGGGTTACATGCCATGTCACCTAACTCACAGCTTGGTTTCATGTCATTTCAGAGTCACAGACAAAGTTGTTTACCAAAGAGTTTGCAGGGTGAATCTACGGCCCCTCCTCCAAAGCAGGAAGGGCCTCCCCTAGTCTTTGAAACAAATGTATAGGATAAATCAAATACAAAAGGAAAAATGAAGGAGGGTGAAATGCCTCCAGAGGAAACAATAGTTCCTCAGACAGAAGAATCAGAAGCAAGGAAAGGAAAGGATTTGGAAACACCTTCATAAATCCTTGAGAGTTTTCCAAAAAAGGTAGGAGGAACAACATTGACATAACTTGTAAGTCCCATTACATTCTTGACTCCATTACAATCTACTTATGGAAACCTCCACGAGGGAGCTCTGTATGTTAGTGATCTTGAGTCTATTTCTAGAGATGAGATTCCTTCATCCGATTATTTCTTCAGTAAAAAGAGAAAGGCAATCCTTAAATAGGAAATTCATCCAAGAGGAGATATGATGGTTAAAAAACATAGGGTCATTATAGATGGAAAAAAAGTTAAAGAGGGAGAATTCGCTACAGAGATAGCACGCACAATGGGAGCTTTAGCATCGGCGAATATATACTTTGTGGGAAATTTGACAACTATGTTGGAACAAAAGGACCAAATGATAGCTCAGTTACAGGGTCAATTGAAAGAGACCGAAAGAAATATTAGTTGGGGAATAAAAAAGGGTCTAGAATAAGCTAGATTAAATGATATTCAAGAAATTCAGAAAATGAAAGCAATCTTAGAGGAAGCAAATCAGAAAGTATAGGTCACTCAGGCATAGGTCCTAAAGCAAGAAGAAAAAAATAAACAATTACAAGATAAGATTAGTTCCATTTCAAATCAAGTGGTAGAGCTTGAAATTTTCCAAGCCTGAGTATTGGGAATACATTTGAAGATAGAAGAGGAACAATAATGAGTTTTTTAAATCTAGAAGTTGTCCATAATTACTTTCAAGAAACAAATAAATCCTTGGAGAATATTCTCCAGAAAGAAAGAGAAGTGAAGGCAACCAAAATGACTTTCCAAAAAGCAATGGCTATGTCAACAAAAGAGGATCTCAAGGAGGCTCAAAAAATATCTATTTCAGAATAGATCAAAGGTGATGTGATACTTAAGGTATGGGAGGTAAAACTTGCATAAAACAAGAGTAACCAGAGAGGTCAATGATGATTGTCAAGGAATTTTTGATCCTTTAGAAAACTATTCTTTGAACATTGGAAAAAACGGTTGTCCTAGGTTGTTAGGGGAAATTAATATTGTCAAGCATCAGTTAAGATTTAAAGAAGAGATGGGGGAAATGCAGGTGGAGATCCCAAAAATAAAGGTAATCAAAGTCACTGAAATCGACAAATGGATAGTGATGCCAAGCTTAAAGTTGCAAACTATTAAGTTCACAAGGAAAATAATTGAAGATCGTCTACCAAAACTACAGAGAAAGTTATTATTATATGAACAAAAGGATATTCCAAAATATCCCAGAGTTTTAGTATAGTTCTTGGAAAAATGTGTTCATTGTCTTAAAACAGAAGGAGCAAGTTCATCAACACAAACATGAAATACTCTTTTGAAGGTTTTCATCATTAGAATAATAAAGAAGTTAGAAAAGAAATGTAAATGGTTTGACATTGTTCATCCATGTAACCATAGTCTTAGGAAGTTGGTTAATCACCAACGGGAAAAAAATATTTGATGATCATGTATAAATATGTTTTCACAAGACTAAGAAATGGATTTTTGTTTTTGAGAGAGATGATTGTATTAAAAAAGTTTTCCATCCATTGTGATATAAATAATGCAGACTCAATTCTAAATTCTTTCAACTTGAAGCTATGTGTTCTTTAACCCTGTTTACAATTTTTATGTTTCTCTTTCAATGTCCTTCTAATGAATGATCAACTATAAGTTTGTTTCATATATATTTTGTAGTTCTAATTGATTTGGTTATCAAATTATTTATAGCTTTTCCTCTGAAATTTCTATGAATAATTTTAAGACCTATAGATCATTTGAATGATTATATTTAACATTTCATTAGAAATCTTGTTTTCCTCTTTATCTCTTGTTAAACTATGAGATTCTTTCTTGATTAAAGCCTCATATTTTCACAGCAGTTATACTTTGTTATTTTACTATTCTTAAAATTGTTTCAAGTCGAGGAAATGACCTCAACTATTATTATATTATTATTTTGAATTCCAAAACTATTTTTCCTATTTTCATCCCTTAAAAACTGGAGCAACAATTTATCAAAAACTATTAAAATTTTAATTAAAACTTTGTTTTCCATGACTATCCCAAATAATAGACAACCCAATGTAGAACCTAGTCTCCAAGATCAAAATAGCATAGCTTTGAACCTTTTTAATACTATTCTGCAAACATCGACTAATCGAGTTGAATTAGAACATTCACGGGCAGCTATTGAGAGAGATATTAGCATCCAAGAATAGAGGGAAGCTAGATAGAGACAGTTGAGAAACCAAATTTGATTTACGGTTCATTTTGATTCTTACCCTTTAATTACCCTTATATTTATGGATGCCTTGACGGTATACTTTAGAGCATTAAAGTATAAACTCAGGAACAACATCTTTTTGGCGTCGTTGTCGGGGAACGAAGAAACAAAACTTTTCCCTGGGATGAACGACATTGATACTTTCTTTCTTTGATAGTGAACAAAGATAGAAAACCTTCTAAGGATACATTTATTTTTCACTTGGTGACTCCACGATAAGTAAACTGGATATTAGCCGAAAGAACACCAAAAAGAACCCAGACGACAAGAAGACTTCGCCAGTCTCTGATCTGGAAAATATTTTAAAATCACGAAGATCCCTTAGACAAGTCTTTTTACCCATACATATTATTTGTCAGCCTAACTTTACGTAGTTGAATGTTTCACAAAAACTTGATAGATTTGTCTCACTTCCCCTCTCATACATACGTTCTCTTTTCCTGAGGTATTTTCCCCAAATTTCTATGAACCTTCTCCTCACACATTCTGAGCTTCAACCTCAAATCTATGAATGGTTGCACAAGGAGGTGCTAGAGCTAGAGGTGGTGCCCCAGGGGGGACCAACAGGTGTCCAAGTACCTCTTCCTAGAATATTCACTAAAGTATATTCTATATATGCCCCCCTTGTCCTCCCAGTTCCCCTACATGATCTTCCTAAAAATTATATGAAAAGCCTTCCAAAATTTACAGGGGGAGGAGATTTGACCGCTCAAGAACATATACATTTCTTTGACCAATTTTCTGACATCCTCAGAATAGAACATGAAGATGCTTATTCTAGACTCCTCGTTCAGATTTTTGAAGGACAGGTGAGGACCTGGTCCGATCCTTAGCAGCCAAATCTCTAAGATCTTATGAAGAAATTGAAAGTGATTTTATTATACTATGGTGAGAGAGGAGGGACCACCTCTACTACCTAACTGAATTCGGAGCCCTTAGAAAGAAAAACTCAGAATCTGTTCTAGAGTTCATGCAAAGGTTTAACGAGTTGTATAATAAAATCCCAGTTGAGGTCAAACCTTCTCAGCCCGTAGCAAAGGTGACTTTTGTTGGTTCTTTTGATGAGGAAATTAATAATCTTGGCAATGATAATAAATCACCTTATCTATTAAGACAAGATTACAAAAGATCCCTAAATAAAGAAATTAGATTAGAAGACGATGTTAGTAGCGACACTTTTGAAGATATTTCTTATCAAGACATCACTGATGATATTATAGCCAAACTACATTAGAAATATAATTTGAGACCTAGGAACAAGAGTCTTCCAACCACCCCAACAAAAAAGATTTTTCCTAGCGGTGAAACTGATGAAGCAACTCCAAAGGTTGCTGAGAAAAAAAACTACAGAACCTTAAACCGCTGACATACAACCTGTCAAGACAAAGTCGGTAGGAATGGAGGCCCTAATTGTAGAGAGAAAGAAGGCCCTAGGAAATTTTAATCTGGAAAACGAAATAAATAAAATAAAAATCCCTATCCCACTTGTTGAACTGGATAAAAATTCCATATACCAAAAACAAATTGCTAAGATGATTAATTTTTCCAAAGACGAAAGCAAGTCGATGTCATCAACTTAGAAGATGACAAGCCAAACATATTTTTTGATCTGCATTTTGAAGGTGCGAGAGACATTGTCACCCCCTTCTATATCACATTGACCTTGTTTGACCACCTACTTCATAATTGTATGTTAGATTTTGGAGCATCTCACAATGTGATGCCAAAATCCATTATGGAGAAGTTAGGCCTCGAAATAACCAGGTCATATGGAGACTTATATTCATTTGATTCAAGAAAGGTCAAATGCATAGATATGATTAATGATCTGGTGGTCAATCTGGCACAGATAGCTGCTAAAGGCATTCTCATGGATGTAGTAGTCGCTGATATCCCTCCTAAATATGGTATGCTATTATCTAGGTCATGGGGTGCCAAACTTGGGGGATCGCTTCAGTTGGACATGACATATGCTACAATTCTGGTATTTGGGGTACAATACATGCGTCTTTACAGAGAAACTAGGTTGGTGTTCATGGTAGGTGATCCACATAACCAAAATAACCACCTTGTATACATTTCCGACCAAGATTTAGGAAATTGTAAATTGTCTATTGATGATGATTTTGAAGTAGATATACACGAAAATTGTACAAAGGAAAAAATAGAAAAAGAAGGATTAAAAGAAAATGTATATATCTCGGGTGTATGGAAGATGTTTTTTTAATGTGCTTCATCCTATTTTAGAGCTGGATCTGGGGCACTCCTGGTTGCCCCTGATAATCAATTCATAATTCCCTTTTCTTACAGATTATAGTGGAATGTGGACTGCAAAAATAACACATGTGAGTACGAAGCCTTAGTTTTAGGGTTAGAAGCTGTCAGGAGAATGAAAATAAAAAACCTCGAAGTCTTTGGTGACACCGAGTTAATCATTAAACAAGTAAATCAACAATACTAGGCCAAACATCCTAGGTTGAGGTCTTATAGAAATTGTGTCTGGGATCTAATTGAAATTTTATTTTCCTCTATCAAGGTTCATTTCATTCCTAGAAATGAAAACTAACAGGTGGATGCGTTAGCCAAGGTAGCCTCAAAATTCACACCTCCCACCGCGTTTAAACTAAAGTACCACATACAAATTAGGCACTGAAATTCTATACCAAATAATATACAACATTGACAAGTATTTGAGGATGATGAGCATCTTCTAAATTTTTTAGAATTAATAGACGAGTTTGCCGAAACACATGCTGACCAAGAAAATCAAAATGATCCTATTTGGATCATGCAGGAAGGGGAGAATCCTAAAGAGTTCAATGATAAAAGCGTGAATCACCAAATGCTCGTTCTTAAAAATAACCAAATCCCCAAGGGCCTGATTCCCTTGGAAATATTATTCAATCAAGATGATATTCCTTCAAAATCCACTCTACAGCCTCAACCTGAAGAGGTTGAAGACTGTGACATAGGTACTAAGGAAAACCCTCGACTGGTGAAACTATCCAAATATTTATCCCCATAAACTAAAGTTAAGTATACAGAGTTTCTTAGAAGGTATAAAGACGTGTTTTCTTGGTCTTACAAATAACTAAGAACCTATGACACCACTATGATTGAACATAAGATACCCTTGAAACCTGGTGTCAAACCTTTTAGACAAAAACTCAGACAAATTAATCCTATATTATTGTCTGTGATCGAAAAAGAAGTTAAAAAAATCTTGGATTCAAAAATAATCATGCCACTGAGATACTCAAATTGGGTAGCAAACCTCATCCCAGTTAGAAAGAAAAATGGGGAAATTAGACTGTGTGTTGATGTCAAAAACCTAAATAAGTCTTCTCTCAAGGAAAATTACCCCCTACCCAAAATGGATCGCGTTTTAGAAAAAGTGGTCGAGGCAAATAGGATGTCGATGATTGATGGGCTTTCGAGATACAATCAAATATTCATCTGTGAACATGATAAAGAAAAGACATCTTTCACCACCCCTTGGGGTACATTTATGTATGATAAGATTCCTTTTTGTTTAATGAATGCACGTGCTACCTTCCAGCGGGATATGGATATCACTTTCATTGGCGAAAGAGACAAATTTGTGGTTATCTATCTTGATGATCTAACCATCTTTTCTAAATATGATGAACATCACCTGATACATCTCAAGCAGACATTTGAAAAATGCTACAAATTTGGTTTGTCTTTAAATCCCAAAAAGTCTCACTTCGCTATGCAAGAAGGTAAACTTTTGGGCCATATTTTTTCTCGAGATGGAATTAGAATTGACCCTAAAAGAGTTGAAGCTATAAACACAATAAGTATTCCTAGGAATGTAAAAGAGATTCAGTCATTCTTAGGAAAAATAATTTTTTTGAGAAGATTTATTCCTAACTTTGCTGAAATCGTAAAAATGATCACAGATATGCTGAAGAAAAACAACGAAGTCAAATGGACAACGGAAGCTAAAGCATCGTTTGCATGCATCAAGAAAGTTATAATCAAGGCACATGTACTAGCAAGTCCTGATTATCTAAAGGATTTTCTTATTTTCTCGTTCGCCTTCGAACACACACTTGTCGTGGTACTCCTCCAAAAGAATGAAGAAGGTTTCGAACAACCGATAGGATTTTTTAGCAAGAGTCTTAGAGACGCCGAACTTAGATATAATATAATGGAAAAACAAGCATATCCTATGGTGAAGGCATTAAAGGCTTTCAAAACCTATGTGTCTCATTCTAAGGTGATTTTGTATGTACCTACTAGCTCTGTAAAAGATATTTTGGTTCAATCCGATAGTGATGGAAAAAGAGGACGATGGCTTGCCAAAATTCAAGAATTCAACTTGGAGATAAAGCCGACGAAACTAGCAAAGGGACAAGGTTTAGATAAAATTTTGGCTGAATCAAATTTCAGAGCTCTCAGAATAAATGGCTTACAGGGAGAAGAAGAGTGTGTGTACATGAATGAACTTGATGAACCAATAGCTGAAATCATAATCGAAGAGAAATTTGCTTCATCAAATTGGTACAAAGACATAGTGTCCTACTTGTTGACCTTGAAGTACCCAAATGACTTAACCCAATCCAAAGCCAAAATGGTGAAGTTTCATGCGGTCAATTACTATATATTCGAAGGAAAATTGTATTGGAAAGACCCACTTGGCTTCTTGTTAGTTTTTTTGGTCAAATCAAACACATAAAAGGTCATAAGCCAATTTCATGAAGGAGTGTGTGGAGGACACCACGCCTAGAGGGCAAAGGCTTATAATATCCTGAGGGTAGGTTACTATTGATCCAAACTTTTCTTAGATGTCAATTCCAAGGTCCGAGCTTGCAGCCCTTGCCAATTTTTCTCAGGAAAACATAAACTCCCAACAATGCCATTGATTCCGGTCAAAATGGAAGCTCCTTTCCAGCAATGGGGATTAGATTTCATAGGTGAAATTAATCCTCATTCTAGAGATCAACACATATGGATCCCAACCGCTACAGATTGATTCACCAAATGGGTGGAAGCTATTCCAACTAGAAGGGCTACTAATTCAGTGGTAATAGATTTCTTAGAAGAAAATATTTTGTCTAGATTTGGCTGCCCTCGAAAGATAGTCACAGATAATGCACAGGATTTTAAATCTATGGCTATGGTCAGTTTTTGCCAAAAATATAATATTGTTCTTAGTCATTTCACGGCATACTACCCTCAGGGAAATGGCCTGGTTGAGTCTTCAAATAAAATTCTAATCAATATAATTAATAAAGTGTTGAATGAAAACAAGAAATCTTGGCATGTACATTTGAAATACGCCCTGTGGGAAAATCGGATAGGCACCAAAAAGTCTATCAGCACTTCTTCTTTCGAGATGGTGTACGGGACCGACGTGGTGTTACCTATAAATCTAGCACTTCCCGTAATGAAACTTTAGAAAGATGAGAAGTAGGAACCAAATCATGTCACAAGAAGAATAAACCAGTTGATTGAAGTCCAACAACACCAAGCCAAAGTGGACAAAAGGTTGTAGAAATACCAGGATGACATGAAAGCACTATTTGATTGTAAGGCCCAAAACAAGGATTTTCTCCCTAGAGATTTGGTTTTAAAATGGGATTCTAGGAAGGAAGACTCAGGGAAAAATGGTAAATTTTATCACGTCTGGTACATACCATTCAAGATTGCATCTCTTGAAGGAAATAATTCGTTCCTGCTAGAAAATTTGGACGGTAAAATCCTAAATGCCTCTGTCAATGGGGGTTATTTAAAACACTATATGGAATAGTTGATTTCCAGAATTCCCACTGTATATACTGGTTTGTTTATTCTTTTTATTTCATTTTTTTTTTGGTATGTCTACTTTCATTCTGTCAATAAATATAAAAATAAAAAAATAAAATAAAATAGGTTAATGTTTTTCTAGAAGTAGGGATACAAAATTGTCAATGAATTCAATTCTTTTAAAAGCCTTGATACTCTTCATATTGTTCCTTTACAAGATTCTGGCTGACAGCTTGACAAGTGAAAGTAGCAAACAGATAGCCTTATAGTGGAAGATAAATTTGCTAAAAATAGGTGATAAATACGATTTTTTTTTATTTCAAAAGAGAATGAAAATGGTAAGGCAAAGATGTGAATTCCATGAAAGTCTACTTTTTCAAAAACAAAATTATTAAAAAAAAGTGTGGTGATTGTCTGATAAGTGTGATAGGTCGCTAAAAGAATGTTTTCAAAATCTAGGCCTTAAGGGTTTCACTTAGAATAAGACATGAGGTAATTAAAATAAACATCTTTGAGAAAGAGTTCCAAGAGTTGGGTTTAATTTATGACCTCTATTTTTCGATTTTTAGGTTTTTCTACATCCCCTCTTTCTACCCTCAGTTTAGTGTTCTTAAAAAATCAAGCTTCTTTCCGGGTTTCTCATAGAGGGAGAAGAGATTACGTCTTAACTTTTGAACATGAGAAGCACTTCTTAAAAGGTGGATCAGTCCTGATAACTCCTCACTCTCTGACTAAACAAAGTTATTCTTAGGTCGATCATGACTCTCGTAGGTTTCTTAATAGTTTTCTAAGGATTTAAGCTTGCTCGAAGGAAGACCCCTGAAATTAATCTTCCCCTTTTTCTTTGTGGACTAAGGTGTTTTGAAATTTAAGAGAAGGTTGGTCTAGATTAATCAAAACAAATTGATAGACCTCCACTGCAATTTTTACACTGATACCATCCATGGTATATTAAGTACCACTGATTTCCCCCACTTCGGATTCAAAAATAAAAATATAAGACAGATGGTGAAAGGAAATTCATATTTGATTTCCCCCATCTAGTCCAAAAGATGATGAAAGGA
This sequence comes from Picea glauca, assembly GCA_000966675.3. Lineage (NCBI taxonomy): Eukaryota > Viridiplantae > Streptophyta > Pinopsida > Pinales > Pinaceae > Picea > Picea glauca. Next base: position 9,676 of record JZKD02S1250293.1, read on the forward strand.
AATTCGTTTAAATGATTTCTCTCGTCCTAGTACAAAAAAAAGATAACTTCACTAGAGTATTGAACAGGCTCGTTGGTAGTGAAGCAATATCTAAGGTTAAATGCATAATTCAGATTCGAAGTGGTGAAAGGAAATTCAGTAAAAAGGGATAGATAACTTCACCGGGGTACTGAACAGGCTTGCTGGAAGTGAAGAAATATCAAAGGTATCTGTAAGGTTGTCATACTCAAATATTGTTCTACTCTAGTTTCCAATTTTTTTGAAACCGGATTTGCATCCTAAGTCCAAACAAGGCTCCCTAATTAAAAATATGAATTTTGTTTCATTTGATGCAAGTCGAAAGTAACAAAATATGTTGGTTTTCCTAGGATTTTTTTGATCATCTTAACACTAAATTGATCTCAGTAATGAGAAGGAGAAGGTCATGAATAGGACTACAACTAATTTTACAACAAATGAGAATTTCAAAAGATTTTTAGAAGCAAGGATGAAATCTCTTTTTCCTCTGTATCCCCTTTCTTAGAAATTTTTGCAGAGATAAACCCTTGACTCCATTAACCTAATAAAGGAACTAAGTCTACATGTTCTCCTCGTCCCACAAGGATATAAGGTCCCCAATTGGAGCCTATGTTGAAACAAATTTTAAAAACAATTTATCCCTAAGACCCAAACTTTCCTTTTTCGGGTTTCATCTTTGCATAAAACATAAGCTTCGTTATCGTTCCCAAGTGCCCTATACCGATTTCCCAAAAAACTTTATTATTTAAATAATAAAAGGTAAAAAACCTAAAATGTTATAAGAATCCCGATGAATTTTCTATAAAGTTATTCTAATCATGATAAGCTTTAAACCTAATGGAGTTAAGATTAACTTTAAAAAGTTTTTGGGATTCAAGGTTTGCTGAGAACATTTTTTTTTCAATACATGTTGAATCACGAAATCCTGATCCCTGATTTCTTGAAAGAATGGGAGTTAGTTCAAATTCTGATTAATTAATTCACTAACACAAGAAATTAAGACTTAAGATAATCAAATCACGATTTTGGGATTCCGAGTTTAGCTATAACACATCTCTTATCAACACGATCCCTGAAATCCTGACCCATAATTTGTGTTAAAACTAAATTAATCTTGTTTTGTCTTTAATCTTGATTAATTAAGTCCTAAGTTAATCATATCACGATTTTAGAAATCAGGATTCATTGATGACATACTTCCTATCAACACGATCCCTGAAATCCTGAAATGCCTGATACCAATCAATTATTTTGCTAAAATTAATTTAAGTCTTAATTAATCTCGTCGTGATTTCGCAATTTCGGAAATTAGGATGCAGCGATAACATACATCTCATCAAATTGATCCTCAAAATCCAAAAATGCAAAATATTAACTCTTAATCTGTGATTAGTACAAATTAACTCTGTTTTGAAAACATGATTAATAATAATCAATCTTTTTAGTTTTTGTTCACGTTTCAGTTTTTGATTGAATGAAATGTTCCAATTTTTAAATTCAAAAGTGACAAAATGCGGCCACCTAAATAAAGAATAACTGGTGATATGTGACACCAATGAGTATCTCAGTAAATATCTACTACATTAAATGTCTTGAATTCTTGCCAGCTGCATCAGTCCCTTCATCATTAAATGAATTAAAAGAGAGTTTGAAGGTCTTTGTTTCACAACATTTTTTGTTTCAAACTATCAAGCGTAAGACACATTTAGCCAAGCTCATACACTCCTTTTCTATGATAGGTTTTCCATCTAAATTAAAGTCATGGAACCAAAAAAGGCACCGAACAAGAGTGAAGATACACATGAAGGAGATATCATATCTGACACTATGCAGCATGCTATTGATTCCATTAAATCTTGGACACAAATCTCTAAACTCCTAGAATTCAAATTCAAGAATTCTCGTATTGATTCTGATAATCACTTTCGGGATATAGAAGAATCAGAGCTTCGTAATATCGTGGTGCACCCTCAGCTTTTGGTGTATAATGATATGATCAGTTGGGCACTAGAAAAGGTTAATATTCCAATGTAATACATCCACTACGAAATTAAAAAAATTTAGACCTTTTTCCTCTTTTCTCCGATGAACAGGATCCCTGAATCCCTATGGGACCTTATACAGACCCTGCTACCCCTTAACCGCACTCATATGATCATTGGCTATGACCACAGGTCTTATCGGGGAGGTCCTCATTGGCTTTCATGATTTTGGAAATCGTGGTGCATGTTTTCCCCTTTCTCTCTTGTCTTTTGAAGGGACAAAATCCAAAATGGATCTAACCACTTAACATGATTAACAACGACCCAGGTTAAGTCTGGGCACTCCACTCTTTGGGGTTTCACATAACGAAACTTCAGGGGATGGGATGGTAGGAGGTTTCACATCTGGGTCTCCTGGGAGCCGAAACTCTAAAAATGCCAATTCTAAACATGATTCACTATTTCGGTGTTTTCTCCATCGGTATTTCGGGGTATGCGATGATAGGAGGTCTCACACCTGATTTTCCCAGGAACCAAAATTCTGAATCCTGCATACATACATACATATACATATACATATACATATACATATACATATA